>JAHWFP010176330.1:6429-16616 GCA_023313725.1 Lithobius niger | reverse complement strand
CGGCTAAAAATGGTTTCTTTGTGCCTAAAACATACTTACCTGATAATTTAGCATTACATTCCTCGAATGTGATGTTCCCCTGGAGGTTTCTTCTTCCGATGCGCAGCCGCCTGCTTGCATGTCCCCTACTGCGCATGTGCGTGGCAGTACTGCCTTATAAAAGCGACAGCGCGCACGCTATCGGCATTCATTTTACTCTCAATATGTCAGGCGGTGACTCGAGAGGGGAGGCAGGACGGGAGTTAGGTTAAGTATGTTTTAGGCACAAAGAAACCATTTTTAGCCGGCCGGCTGGGGGCCGGCAAAATGTTCTTTCTTTGTTGCCAAAACATCTTAACCTGATAATTTAGCATTATCAGTAGACCTCGTCACAATCGGTGGCGGGCACCGTCCTGACGGGCGCCCCGTGGTGCGAGCAGGCGTTCCCTTAAGAATTTTTTATCTGGAAGAGAAAAAATTTGCCCTTTATTCAGAACGGGTGGTAACAGGAGGTTGGTCTCTTTCGTAGGATTTGGTGGTCCTGAAAAAAACCGTTGTTTGGGACTTGCTTCCTTCTGGGTGGCTTGCTTCCCTCTGGGTGGCCTGCTTCCTTCATGGATGGCTTGCTTCTGTGTTCTGAGTGCTCAATGGGGGGTTGACCACAGTTCTGGCTGCGACGATCGGTCCCAGCCGGTGTAGTCCAGATTCTTCTCTTGACATATCCCTTAGGTAGTGAGAGGTGAAGGTTGAATGGTGGCGCCAGGATGCTGCTACTAGGATTTCATCTATTGGGATGGCATTGTGGTGGGCCCATGATGTGGAGACGGCTCTTACTTCGTGCGCCGTCACTCTCATGCTCTCCGGAGTTTTATCGTAGGCTGCTTCAATTGTTTTCTTAATCCATTTTGATATCATATAGCTGTTGATGTTTCACCGGATTGGGGGTCAACCGGGAGGAAGTGTTGGTTCCTTCCTCGGCGGATGTCTTCGTGACGTGTCCGAGCTAGGTAGAAGCGTAGCGCTCTGACTGGACATAGAAGGCGATCAGGTTCGTTTCCGACTAGGGCGGAAAGAGCTGGAAAGGTGATTGGTTTAGGTGGTTCCGAAGGTTTCTGTGTTTTGGCTCTGAATGTTGACCTTGGGTATAGTGTGACAGAGGAGAAGTTGGGGCTGAAGATGCAGTATGCAGGATCTGCTGATAGGGCCTGGATTTCGGAACAGCGAAGGCTGGCAGCTAAGGTGACAAGAAAGACCGTCTTGCGGGTCATGAGATGGAGAGAGGTGTCTTGTAGGGGCTCATATGGTTCGGCCATTAGGGACTGGAGGACGAGTGAAAGATCCCAGTCAGTTATTAATTTTCTGGTAGTAGGTCTTTCGTTTTCGTATGAACGGAGAAGGGCTGAGATTCGGTAGTCATCAAGTAAGTTGGTGTTGTTGGCGGCTTTGAAGACAGTGTTTAGAGCTGAGCGGTATACAAGTATTGTAGAGCCTTTGAGTTTCTCGATGTTGAACAGGTCACGAAAGAAATTCAGGAGGGTTGGAAGAGGTGGGTTGATAGGATTAGCTTGTTTTGTGATACACCAACGAATCCATTTGGACCAGTGGCTGTCGTACATCCGGTTAGTGGAATCCCTGGTTGCCTTTGAGGCGATGCGTTCGGCCTCTTCTCGATGAATTCCAGACTTTTTTAGGAGTTTGATAATAGTAGCCACCCGTGTAGGTTGAGGTTTGGTATGTTCGGGTGTAGCTTTGTTCCTTTCTGTTGGGACAGAAGATCTGGTTGAAGGGTTACACTTCTGGGACTAGTAGATCCATAGGAGCGGGAACCACGCTGCCGATGGCCAGAGGAGGGCTATGAGTAGGAACAAGCTTTGGCTTTCTTGGATCTTTAGAAGAACTTGCGGAAGTAGTTTGAAGGGGGGAGAGGGGTAGGCGAACAGGTTTTGCTATGGGAATGTCAAGGCGTCTACTGCTACTGCTGTTTCGTCCGGAATCGGGCTTATGTAGAGGGGAAGTCTGGCATTGTGCCTCGTGGCGAACAGGTCTATCATTGGGGTGCCCCAAATGGTGAAGAGAGATTCGCAGATGGATTTCTTGAGGCACCATTCGCCCGTTGGAGGTTTCTGTCGTGACAGGGAGTCGGCAATCACATTCCTGTTGCCTGGGATGTGGAGAGGAAGGAGTGTGATGTTGTGTGGTATGCAGAGGTTGAAAATTTCCGATGTTAGATGGTGGAGAGATCTGGATTTCGTTCCTCCTTCTTTCCTTATGTAGGCAAGGGCGGATGTGTGGTCGGACTGGACTTGTACCGTCTTGTTCTTGATTTTGGGAAGAAAGTATTGCAGGGCGAGTAAGATTGCTCGGAGCTCGAGGGAGTTGATGTGGTCCGTGCAAGTTGACGGCCAGAGGCCTGATGTCTCTTGTGTGCCGAGGTGGGCACCCCAGCCGGTTCTCGAAGCGTCCGTGAAGAGGAGTAGCTCGGGGTGTGGTTCGTGGAGAGGTTGCGTTCTTGTGAGGTTGGTGACGTCGGACCACCACAGGAGGGAGTCTAGGGGGAAGATGGGACTGAAGAGGATTTGCTTGTCGGGAAGGTCTTGATTGGTTGCCTGGTTGTCTATGCGGTGGTGGTGGAGTGGTCTTGCCATCCACCGGCCGTAGGGAACGAGGCTTGCCATTGCATCCATCTTCCCGATGAGAGAGTTTAGTTCCCGAGGAGAGAAGCTTGTTTTCGACCGAAAATGACGGATGTGGAGGAGAAGGTTTTCTGTCCGTTCCGGGGAGGGAGCAACCCTTGCTGAGCGGAGGTTGAAAGAGGATCCTAGGAAGGTGAAGACTTGTGCTGGTGTTAGGCGGGATTTTGAGTAGTTTATGCCGAAGCCCAGATGGTTTAGCAGGGAAATGGTCTTGTCCTTGTTCTGTAGCAATGTGAGAGGATCTGGGTTGTTGAGGGCCCAGTCGTCCAGGTAGGCGTTGGCTTGGATCTCGTTTTGGTGTAGATAGCCAAAATTGGTTTGAGAACCAATGTGAAAATCCTGGGGGCTGCATTCAGGCCGAAGGGAAGACAGCGGAATTCGTAGACCTTCTTTTTGTAGATGAACCGGAAAAGGTGCGTGATCGCCGGATGGAGCGGGATATGGAGATAAGCGTCTTCCAAGTCGATCGAGATTGTCCAGTCGTTTTGCTTGAACGAAAGACGGATGGATTCGAGAGTTTCCATTTTGAAGTGGTCGTTTGAGATGTATTTTTTGAGAGGTTTCATGTTGAATATCAAGCGGGAGCCTCCTGACTTCTTTGGTCGGGTGAAGATGGAGCTGTAGAAGCCCGGACCTAGCTTGTGGTGTTCCCTTATCGCATCCTTCCGTAGTAGTTCTGAGACTTCGAATGAAAGTTGTGGTGTTGGCGGTGGGGAGAATTCCCAAGGCGGTGATGGAAGGTGCGGTGGTTTCGATAGAAACTCCGGACGAAAGCCGTGTTTGATGATGGAAAGGACTTCTGGGATCTTTGTTATTTGTAGCCAAGCTGGGAGAAAAAAAACGTAGTCTTCCGCCGACTGTAAGGCAGGATGGATGGGAGGCGTCATTGTTGGCTCTTGCGAAAGTTGTTTCTGCTAGGTGACGAGTGGCGGCTACGTCGGTCAGGAGTGGCGGCTCGCTTCTGGTTGCGTTGTCCGGAACGAGAGCGAGGCTGGTCGGTTCGAAAGGGCTGTGGGTTTTTTGGACGAAAGTCATTTTGACGTGGGGACTGTGAGGGAGCCGGCGTCCTGTTCCAGTTGTCCGGGGGAGGACGAGGGTTTAGTTGTTTATTCTTTAAAGCCGGACGAGAGGTAGAAGAGATTAGTTTACACGACTTGGGTTTTTTTAGCGATGTCGAGGTGAGGGGCGAGAGTAGGGATGAGGCCCCTGAAGAGTGTGTCTGATTCGTGAATGGGCTGGTTGCGGAGCCGGTGCATCGTGGAGACGTTAAGGTTATTTGCGGACGAAAGAGCGATGTCCCGGAGGAGCAGCGTGTTGTTGAAAATGGCTCTCGTAGCCCAGTTGATGGAGTGGTATGTGGCGAAGCTTGCCTTCTGAAAGAGCTGCATTACCAGGGACGAAAGAGTGCGTATTTCTTCGGGGCTTGCATCCGAGAATAATTTTTTGCACAGGGCGTTTACCGCAGTGTTGAGAACGTCGGCTTGGAAGGCAGCATGAAGACTAAGGCGGAGACATTTGTCATTCTCGTACAGGATGAAAGTGTGGATGTCAGCTTTCTTCGGGATGGAAAGAGCGGTGCCGAAGTCCATTTTCACTTCACTGCATAGGAATTCGCATTCCGAGTAGGTTGCAAAGTTGTTCGGGTTCGTGGCGCCGTCGCCCAGCGGGCGAAAGAAGCTGCTTTCACGGCCTGGGCGGGGTGGAGGAGGTTCCTTGTCGAGGACGAGGGGATCACCTTTGCCGAGTAGAGAGCCTTCATTGCGGAGGAGGCAGGTAAGCAGCATAGTAGACTGTCCCAGAAGGTTGCGAGGTTTGTTGTCTTTGTCTCTAAGGGCGAAGCCGAAGCCAGTTTTCAGCCCACGGTTGACGGCAGGAGCATCGGTTGACTGTGAGGGCTTGAAGAGAAAGCAGTCGGGGATGGTTTCTTCGACCGTCTTGAGAAGTGCAGCCAGCAGGAAAACCTGATCCTCGGCGGCAGCGTCCGGAAAGTGGATCTTCCTGCCGGACGAGGGAGGGATGGTAGGATGCGGAGTCATGGTAGCCGTCGTAGCTTGCAGACGAGAGGGGGAAGATGACTTGTGCCTCTTCGGGTTGCCGGGGGGCGGCGTCGAGCCGCGCTTGTCCGAGTCGTGGCTGGAAGCGGAAGTTATCCAAGCTTGCGTGCGGGCGTGTCGGACGAACGACGTGCAGGAGGGAGGCGACATGGGATTGTCTTGCATCACACGGACCGTTTCCTGGACGATGTGCCTGATTTCGCTGCGGGAGACGCTTCGACCAATCCGGGAGAAATTGGACGAAAGATCCAAGGGAGAGTTGCGGGCTGGGGAGTGAGAAGCCGAAGCTCGTTGAAGGGATTTCTTGGCTTCGCGGTAGACGTCCTTCGCCCGTAGAAAATCTTCTCGTAGAGCCGAAAGATCCATGGGTTCGGACGGCGGGTTGTGCTGGCCGGGTTGCAAGGGAGAGTCCGAGGAGGCGTTGACGCTTGCGTGGGGAGCTTCGGTGGCGGCAGGGATCGGGCCAACGGCGGCGAGGTCGAGGGCGGAGATCCAGCGGTTGCCGAGTGAGAAGCTGGTTGCATGCGGACGAAGGAGAGCATGAGAGGGAGCGGCGAGCGAAGCAGGAGCTTCAGGTGCGGCGGCCATCTTCGGGGTAGAATCAAGTTTTCCTGCGAAAGATCGGGAAACAGCGGCGCGAGGTGGAGTGTAGACACCTCTGAAGGAAAATGAATGCCGATAGCGTGCGCGCTGTCGCTTTTATAAGGGAGTACTGCCACGCACATGCGCAGTAGGGGACATGCAAGCAGGCGGCTGCGCACCGGAAGAAGAAACCTCCAGGGGAACATCACATTCGAGGAATGTAATGCTAAATTATCAGGTTAAGATGTTTTGGCAACAAAGAAAACGAAAATTTTAACTAGTGAAAATTAGTTTTTACTTACCTAAAATACTTACCTTCAGTAATATTGCTAAAACCACCTTTTTACGCTATTTACTGCTCGCTTATGAACTAAAAACCCCATTTTTTAAGTTCTCCGTAAGCTTTTCTCCATTGCCGCCAGGCGGCGCTGCACGTCCTTACCGACGTCAGCGCCCCCACCAGTCCAACCGCATCACTTTTTCACGGGCACTCCGGTTCAGTGATTGCGGGGAGGCGGGCGGGTCCTTACTGAAGGTAAGTATTTTAGGTAAGTAAAAACTAATTTTCACTAGTTAAAATTTTCGTTTCTTACTTCCTGCAAATACTTACCTTCAGTAATATTGCTGAATTTGTCAGACAGGAGGCGGGAATCACCACCCCAACAAGGAACCCCGGAGAACAAGCTTACTAAACCCCACACACACTGCCACCAAAACACTAATAAAGAACCAAAAGGCAACCAACCCACCAGGACCAGGTATCCAGCGACGCCATGCCCCCATAGAGAGGCCCATGGTCCCCAACCAACAGCCGGGTGAGTTAGCCCAACGCCTGGCAGTACCTCCACCTCATCCTTGAGAACCTAGCTCAGGAACAAGGCACACAAGCCCAGAAAATCGGCCCGCTCCACTAGAATTGCCGTAATGGGGCACAGCCAGAATAACACAATGAAACAAGGCACACCGACTCGGGCTTCACCCCCAGAAAGCCTGGCCAGCCACAACATGGCTTGCACCACAGATCCGCCCGCTCCAGGCCACTCGGGACCCCCAAGGAAGTACGCACAAACAGGGGCGGGTGGCGCAGGGAGCACGCTGCTACTGCTACGTCCAGCGGCGTCCCGCACCAGAGTGTAAGAAATGTCCGCGTTACCCCAGCGAAATCCTAACCTACAATTACCGTACTGTTTCAAAGCAGGTCCAGAAGAAATACTGAAGTACAACTGTACATGTAATAGCGACATTTCGAAAGGTACAACACTTGACCACATGGCTTAAAACAAACACGGCATAAACAACAAGACTGCAGTTTGCATCCCTTGCTGCCCGCATCAACACCAGAACGCGAGTGAGCGTTCGCTCCATCCGAAACCGGAAGGTATCTCCCCACTAGGCTAAAGCGCTTGATCAGCCAGATACAATTCTCCAGGCATGCACAATGCATAACCACCGACCAGGCTTCCAAACACTCTTTCCTGAATTGGGGAAAGTACATTTCAGTTTCAGGCCTTTAACACTACCTTGACATATTAAACAACGACATGAACACTGTAAACCCTCTGCTGGGAAGAACCATTCATAGTTAGGCTATGACAACCAACACACTCTCCCATCCGTCTCATGCAAACACAATGCTACAGAAGGTATAACATTACTTATGAGTCACAATTATAGAACGCCGCTGAACATAGCCTATTCAACCGCCCTAGGTTCAGTCATTCCGACAACATGTCTGCACCATTTAGTGCAGACGGCACGTTATATAAACAGAAATATAGCTTTCGTAGCCAATCCCCCAAAAACAGACATTTAATGGCAATGTGCTTTGACCTCAAGTTTCTCACCTCATTCCTAGTAAAGTGGATGGCAGAATGGGAACCACAGTACAATGAAGGTGTTGTAGCCAACGGTGCCAATACCGAATGTGACATGCACTGTGTAGCCAGGCCAATACTCCTACAGCCAGAATCATTGCAATGAATTCCGCCTCCATTGTACTGAGGCATACCAAACTCTGCTTTCACAGCCCCACAAAACAGGCACGCTACCCAAGAAGACAATGTGCCCACCGAAACTACACCGGTCGACTCTACCAGCTGCCCAAGATGCAGCTACACATGCATACGATTCAGATCCTGTGACACTTGAAAGATCAATAGCATAATGTTTCGCACTGACAGTACATAAGTATCGCAGTATGGTCAACAATAAACGAATATGAATGGACGTAAAGGCATTGGTATATTGGGGCAATATTATAACACCCAAAATACACGCACTGTACACGTTTCATCGACGTCATACCTCTTCGTGAGTTGCGAAAAGTAAGATTTGATGAATTACTGTCATGCCATCAATTCTTAGGAAGGCAACACCTAATAGGTTTTTTTTTTTTTTTTTTACTTCTAAAGACGTGAGTTCGAATTTGGAGTCAAGCAACGTTACTACATTTGCTCTAAGAGTTGCGTTTCTGGCTAACAAAAGCAAAACATCCACATAAAACTGCATCTAAACCAAAATGATAAACACAGGTAAGTCCCAAGAACTGAGAAAATCCCATCATCACTAACGGCCTTTCAAGTTCCTCCCATCACAGTCACCCACTTTGGTGAAGACCATATACGGCTGTTTGCAATAGCCACACCGTACCATGGTGAACCTCAGGTTTGAATCCTTTGGGGATTTTCATGCAGGTTTTGCAATCCAACGTACCACACACTGGATATCCAAATCAACACTTGTCCACTTCAGAATGGATACCAATAGTACATAAAAGAATCTAACCTAAAACAAAATTCACAACTGGGCTGAATACTCCATCAAAATCCACACCGCTTGCTTGACAAAACCCCCGAGCTACTAGTCGGGAGCGGAAACGTCTAACGCTTCCGTCGGTATTCTTCTACCTTGTATATCCATTTACATCCCCACTTCCAAATCTATAGTTACATTAACACTGCGGAACATAAATCCATCTGGGGTGTGATAGTACACATCCAACCTACCTACCCTTTGCCCCGTCTGACGGACTACTACTTCCCTTCACCAATACTGATAATCTAAAGGAGCCAATTTGGGGGAGGAGCCTACACTATTACTACGAATGAATGGTCGTGGACGAACTTCTTCAATGGTTAGTGGGCCCTCAGTCTTATCTTCGGCTTCTACCCTAGAAATACCATCCGATTCCGACTCTGTACCCGAACTAAGTCCCCTTCCATAGTTAAATGTAGTTGCACTTAGACTGGGTTTGGGCACACTCTGAGGCCTATACTGCAAGGACCTCTTCTCCCTTCCCCATAACTTAACCTCATCAACAGTTACATGTTTAGTTTCAACGACCAAGTAAGTTTAGGGATACCACTCTATATCCTACTGTGTCTACCACATAGCCAATGAATACCCCCTCCCAGCTTTAACTTCAAGGGTATCCCTTCCCGGCTTATGGAAGTGTACAGAACACATTGCACCAGGTCTTCGTAATGTCTGACTGATACACCTCGATCAAACAATAATGTACAAGGGGCCTAAGTATGAGCGAGGGTGCCTATGCTTCAGGTAGGTGAACGTACATACAAATTCTGCCCAAGATTGCGTGGCAGAGAAGTCTTGTGAAGTATTGCACGTACCCCTTCTAACAACGTGCGGTTAAATCGCCTAGCGATTCCAGCCGTAGCTGGTGAGTAGGCATTGGTTCGCTGGTATCTGATACCCAACCTACATAATCACAAAATTCCATACCTCGGTCCGTGCGACCATTAACAAGTTGAGGCTAAATTGTCTTTCACTTCTGGCACGAAATTCAACAAACTTTTGAAACGCATCGCTTTCCTTAGCGATGGGAAACACCCATGCACAACGAGAAGAATCATCAAGTAAAGTAAGCACATACCTACAATTACCCAAGGATACCGTGCGATTTGGTCCCCCCAACATCCATGTGAAGGAGCTCGAGGGGCTTCTTACTCTGCAAAGCACCAATACCCTTAAAACTGGCCCTAGTCGATTTGGTCACCTTGCAGACCTCGCACTGAGGAGAGTTAGGCTCCACTCACTAGTATCCATGTACCACCTTGGAGTTATGTAAATTTAACAGGCCCAATTTACGCTGATGACCGAGCCTCGAGTGCCAGGTTTCCACAGAAACCGACATAAATGCATTTAACTTTAACATGTACTTTAAAGTCCCCCTTCTGATTCATACTTAAGCCAAGGGAACTCTTACTCGACCCAGATGAACAAGCAACAGCTCCATTCACATGTTTTGGTTTGACCTTACGAGACAACAATGCAGACACAAGTTGTTTGCGATTCGCAAAAAAAAAAAAAATTGGGCATAGTGGCCCCGTGCGACCGCATATAGCGGCCAGACCCCAAAGGGCATCAGATTCACCCCCCCACTCAGCCTAAGGACCCAAGGAAGAGAAGACAGTCGAAGGCAAAAGGAGGGGGGAGAACCCTACTTCAAACCCATAGTACTAACCGTCCAAGTTGCCAAACTCCAGTGAGACCATGTCTTGATGCACACCGCAGGAGCCAACGCAGCTGCCATTCCAGGACCAAAGAAATGTAGAGGTAATAACGATTAATGTAAACATACCCTAACATACCATAAACACATAGGCCTATGGGCAAACGCCCATGGAGACACTCACCATACCGTTGGCGACACATGACGACTGCGCAGCGACACCTGGCGACGGTTTTTTTTTTTTTTTAATTGGTCCCGCCGCGCCAGTGCCATAGCAGCCACGCTCACCGGCGACATGTGACACCCTCGAAGTGACAACTGGCAACAGAACGGCGACAATGTGTCTCGCTGCGTCAGCGTAATAACAGCTACTTACCCTGGTGACAACTGGCTACAGAACGGCGACGA
>JAHWFP010176328.1:0-21322 GCA_023313725.1 Lithobius niger | reverse complement strand
TGAACTTAGACCAAAGCTTGGGCAGAACCTGAACAGAAATACGCATTCATTACTAATATTCCGTTTTTTCGCAAACAAAATTGGGTGGGCAGTGGACATACCATACACAACATAGACCAAATCGTATCACTTTCAATAAAAAGGACGCGAAAAAAGCCAACAAATTAACGGAACAAAAAACGGCTTCGCCGTTTAGAAAAAAAACATTAGAGCTCGTATCCCCATACTCACAGCCGTGAAGGTACACGAATAAAAACGGATTAGAGTTCACGCGAACGCAACGAACTATAATTTGAACTCCAATTCCAGGGAACAAGGATTGTGACAGGCCAGCCTCCATGCACACGTAAACAAACATGTACATCACTAATCAATCATACAAAACAGTTGGATATTTCAAAAAAATACCCACAGAAAATGAACACGTAAGTACCCACGTGAACTAGAACTAAAACAGAAACCATCAAACACAAGCAAAAAAAATGCTGAACTGGGAGTCTGCTTGTTTCAGAAATTATAAATGCACACAAATACAAAGATAGCCACTCACACAAAACACGCTTAAAATAGAAAACAACAAACACAGACAAATATAAAGTATACTGCAAGTATGATACACAAATTAAGCATACACACGCACAAAAACATTAAACATTTCAAACACAAACTGCGTTCACTTACTGACATAACAATTACGTGAAAACAGTTATTATTCCCTGGAATTGTAGTTCAAATTATAGTTCGTTGCGTTCGAGTGAACTCTAATCCGTTTTTATTCGTGTACCTTCACGGCTGTGAGTATGGGGATACGAGCTCTAATGTTTTCTTTCTAAACGGCGAAGCCGTTTTTTGTTCAGTTAATTTATTTCCTAAATGTTCACTTCCAGAAAAGAGTTGAATTGTTTTTAAGTGGGCGGCAACAAAGTCGCCATGCACGGTACCGAGGTGAATTGTTTCAAAGGATTAACTTAAACATAGGGTTACTTGCTTACTGAATGCTGGATTTCTCAGGGCTTTTTTTTAGCTTTCAGTCCAACATACGCATGCAACTTTTCCGTGGCTGCACCAAAGGGGAAATGTGGTTGAAAATAAACATGAAATACTAATCATGAAGTCTTGAATATGTAATCTTGAAATGTAGTGTATGTATCAATACGATGAATGGAAAGGAGACAGAATTGGCTTGAATAATGCTAAAAAAAATTAGGGCAGAAAGTAGACGAGGGTGTAGCCTGTATTATACACTATACTTGGTTTTAATTTTATGTACGTCTCTAATGGCTGAATACAGCAGTAAGGTTTCACGTGAACCAAACAGTACAGAAACACTACGGTGTGTGAAACCTTACAGGAAAGTTTATTTGTGTCCCTTTGCTGTTTTGTTTTCGAATCAGTCAAATCTTACCTTAAACATCAAACGACTTCGTTTTTGTTTTCTAATTCATGATACTTTGCCATGCCAAGTTGGTTTTCTGTACTCGTTGCAAATGGACTGAATTTCGCTCGCTGGGATCGCTCATTCAGTGCAAGTCTTTCGATTAGAAGTTGGTCTGTTCACATCTCTCTATCAGTAGCTGTGTCCGTTATTTGTAATATAAGACAGCAACCCAAATGGGCAACGGACATTTTAGCTCTAACACGAGAGAGTGACGTGAAACCATAATATAAATCAATTCGTAATAAGGATCATAACAAAAACCAAAACTGGTAAAAGGAGCCGCCAAGTTCCAAATGGTTCGGCCTTTCAAAGGAGTGATATCAACACACCATAACATTCGCCAAGTTAATCGCACCGCTTAACAGTTCGAAGGTTAAATGAAAACTAGAACGTTGCTACTTTCGGTAGCAATGTTCACTTTTCATTTAACGTCCAAATTATTATTCGGTGCGATTAAGTTGGCGAATGTTTTGGTGTGTTGATATCACTCCTTCGAAAAGCCACACCATTCGGAACTTAACGGTTCCTTTTACCAGTTTTGGTTTTTGATATGATATCACTAATTTAAAAAAAAATATGTGTTAGGCTCAACTCCACTACCGTGCAGATGTCTAATAATTTGCCACGTCAACAAAAAAGTGATTTTCAACACTTTGCTACTACCTTTGGCCTAGAGGCCGAACCATTCTCAACTTAGTCACCTCTATATAGGTTTTTGGTTTGGTTTTTTAGTTTTGGTGTGTTGATATCACTCCTTTGAAGGGCCGAACCACTCAACTTTGTGGCTTCTTTACCAGTTTTGGGCTTTGTTTATTTTGCTTTGTTTTTACAGTTTATTTATTTTACGTGAATTGAACGTGTACACAATTTCTTTGGCAACGTTGTTTAGATTTATCGTGCTACACTAGTGTGTGTCTAGGCAAGCACGTCAGTATACACGTTGTCATTGTCCGTACTTTAGCCGTCCAATGAGAGACGATGCCAACAATACTAACAATGGTTATAACAATACTTTCGTACTTACGCGCCCTCCCACACCATCCCCGTTACACCCCCAGGCTCCAAACCATAAAGGTACGCAGTTCGTATTGTACTGCACCTATTCGTCCAATTTCATAGCCAGAAGCCTTCCCGTTATCTCGGTATCGATGAATAATCACCCTATGGGATTTAACATCTGGATGAGCGGACTAGCTAGCCAGAATTATCTAGTAACTAGTAGTAACACATTTGCAACGTTATTGAGGATCAGATTTTGCATTGAAATCAGCTTATCTGGCACTCCTACACGAGTTAATTTTTGTAAGGTGGGTCATTGCTTTCGATTGCAACACAATTTAAGCTTTTGTACCGCATTATTTTTCCCCAAGTAACTGAAACGTCCCGAACTATGCTTCAAGATGTAACACAATGACGCTATGGCGTCGCGCTACAATGGTTTACAACCTCGACAATTGAACTGATGTGATGTTTGTTGCGATGATTGTTGCCTAACTTGGCGCGACACACTAGCGTGTGTCTAGATAGGCTAATGCTTCCTCTTCACGTTTCTTGAAAGTACGACTGAATTGTCGGCACACCAGCATTGCTAGCATTTTACTAGCAATTTACATTTTACTGTCGACATTATAAGGAAGTTTTAAAAGTCAGCGGCTTGCTTGCTGAGCACCGAGTTTGCTTGGTCTCGGCTTCCCTCTCTTTTCCCATTTTCAAGCTGAGATGAAAAACGACGTTACTTAAAACTTACTAAACACAAACATGGTCGACAGTAACAAAATCATTTATTATATCCCTTTACTCTGTTTTATCGCATTATTAATAGCGTTTAAGATGATGAGAGTAAAGAGTAAGCAATTGAGCTACTGGCAGCTATCAATATCGTACTTATCACGCACGTATCATGTAGATTTATCGCATGTATGATGATTGTTGCCGATTGTTGCTTTGCGGCAATGGCGCATGCGCACATCGTGCCCCTATGTTGGCTGCGTAAGCTCATCGAACTCAACACCTTTTTTCCTCGCTTACTTGGCTCGCCAGCGGCTGCCAAGCCACTGACTTTAAAAACGACGGAAAGGTTTCTCAGCGGCAATCGTCTTGAATTAAAAAATGGGAAAGCTTGCCTCGCTTCCAAGCGGCACGCAAGCCGCTGACTTTTAAAACATCCCTAATAAAGCGGGCTCGGCTTTCTTTGCTGTTTGGCTGTCAATCGGATCGGATCGGATCGGATTTGCCCTGTAATTTCTAAACAATAATAGACAGTTGCTTGGGGTTTGTGCCATTGGAAAGGTGGTGAAAAAACCGTGAAAATGGTGTATTCAAACGTCAAAATCGGTCGACGAAAAGTGAAAATCTATATATATGTTAGATATGGATATGTATATATTTCGCTTAGGAGCAGACTTAATTGATGTGAGCAAACTTGATGAAGCATTATTAGGGACAATTAAACAAACGAAACTTCAACAATCAGCAAGAGGGCAAGCGGGCTCATTCTCGCCACGGTAGCAAAGAAAAAGGGCGAGCGGCCGACAATGAGAACGGATATGCGTTCTAACAATTAGAAACAAACACTATTACTTCAATAATGCTGACTATTAGAACCGAGTTGAATCAGCGGGAATCTGCTAGACCGGCGTCGCCGGGGGACAACTAGTATCCACCCAAAACCAAAACTAAAAAAATCCGCCAAGTTTCCAAAAACGATCAGCCTTTGAAGGTAGTGATATCATTCAACCAAGGAAAGGCCGCCAAGGTCAATCTTATTAGCCAAGTTAATCGCACCGACTAATAGTTCGAAAGTTAAATGAAAACTTCAAAATTGCTACTCGCTGTAGAAATCTTCAAGCTTTCATTTAACGCCCAAAGTATTTTTTCGTTTTTGATCGTTTTTGGAAACTTGGAAACTTGGAAACTTCAAAGTCCGATCGTTTTTGGAAACTTGGCGGGTTTTTCTACCAGTTTTGGTTTTGGGTGGATATCACAACTTTCACAGGACTGTGAACGTACACAAGGGTACACCGTGTTTTCTTCATCTGTAGCTTTTTTCTAGAGAAATTTTATTTCTATAAATTTTCACATTTCTTATTTTCAAATTTACCATTGGCAATTAGCCGTTAGATTAAAATTGCAAAATTTAAAATTGCCACGGCTTAATTTATTGTATGACCACTCTTCACTTGCTTAAGTTGCTTCGATCCCATTTTGGGACACACTGGCTAACAATCGCTATTTCGTTCGCTTTGCTCACTCAATCAGCGCATCCCTTCAGTTGTTTTATTTATCCCTGCACTTTCCCCTTAACTTTTCAAGATTTCATTCACATTTAGTCATACAGAAACCCCCAAAGGTTGCTGTTACTAAAACAGCAGAACGCGAAGCATCTTATTTTTGGGTTATTAACAAAAACCCCGTTTGCTCATGGATGCTCGTATTGTTGCGTAACCATCACCTAATGTGCATCCTTTTATTCTTACGCAATCCACGGCAGCGTTAATGTTTCTTTATTTTGCCCTTCGTTACAGTTCATTTTTTAGTTCGTGCAGGCTTTTACAATAAATCTAAAGACCAGTGTTTGTTCAAGAAATTATTGCTTGAAATCGTTGGTTGCAACTTTGAAAAGAAACGAAATTTAAATTCGCTGGTGGCGAATTTCCAACCCCCCCCCCCACGCATTTGTCCTAACCCCTACAACTCTCAAACCAACAAAAGGACCATGCTCAGATCACCATGCATCAGTGTGCCAAAATTCAGCTACGTAGGCCGTCTCAATTTTGCGCTAGCCGTTAGCAAAAAGTCTATGGGATTTAACATGGGAAAAATCTTATTAGCAGACAGTAACATAAAAACAACGTTATTGATGCATCTTTATCTTTATGATTGGTGGACACTCATCCTTTAAATTTTAATTTGTCTTAATATCTGAGCCTTCCCTTACATTTTCCACAATTTGAAACATTTCTGTCGCATTGGGATTTATCCTCAACATGCCAAAATATGCTTTCAGTTGCTTACAGTTAACAGACACATGTCTGCTAGTGAGCCACCTTTGTATCATTAACAATCAATTTTTTAACAATCGATTGTCTACAATGGGATGATCTGCTGTTACTTGGCGGCGACACACTAGCGTGTATCTAGATCTTGTTTATCATCAACAATCAACAATCAATCTTTTAACGATCGAATGCCTTGAACAATTAGAAACGGCTTCCCGTCTCGTTGTTGGTTTGATTTTGGCTCCTGCTACTGGTCCATTTTGTCACCCTTATGGTTCCTCAACCCTATATCCGATTCCGGATTTTTCTTTGATAAATCTTCTTCGGGCTCCCATGCTACTGCATGCAAATTTGGTTTGGATAGTTCTTGTGGTTTTTGCGTGATGCGCGGTCTTAGATTACATTGGAGTGTCTTCATAGGGGAGCTACGCTCCAATAATCTTTAGTCTACTCTTACGTCTGGCGTTTGCTGATTATAAGTTTTGCATAAAAAACACGTTTAAACAAAGTAAACCAATAAAACGGATCGTTCAGGGCCACTTAACGGCCCTCCAGGGTGGGCACTTGACCTCGGGACGTGGCCCTAAATAAAATTATAATTCTCCCCCTAACTCCGGAACGTAATGACCAACTAAAATTTCTATTTCTATGAATGGCACATCTCCTGAAGTAAATCTTTCAAATGAGCTAAGAACCAGCTTTCTACGACAAATGGTTTAGCTTGTAGAAACCATTGTATAAAGGTGTCAAAAGTCAATCACCACCACCGTATAATACAAAATGAACTCACGATTCCAGCTTAAGTCCAGATCTCCAATGTGACAAATCGGAAATTAATAAAAGTTGGTACACGTGTTGGTCAAGTCCGACAAAGCTCATATACCAGATTTCAGTGAAAAATGTTGAAAGACGGCTGAGAAATTAAGCATCGAAATTTCGACTTTAACATGGGAGACCGAGGTCAAAACTTACACTACGCTTAGTTGGGATGAGATGCAAGCAAATTCATAATGCACTCTAATAAAAGAGGATGATCCGATTCATTCTTGGCACGGTAGCAAAGAACAAGGGGATGCGGCCAACAATGTGAATGGAAGTACCCTGTAATAATCGGTAACAAAAGAACTATTGCTTCAATAATACTGGTTATTACAGCCGAGTTGAATAGTTTCAAAGTTGGTTGAGAAACAATCGCTTCATGCACGATCGTTATTGAGGGCTTATAGCGCTTGGGAGTTGGAGCAGGGATGGGTGTTTTCAAACCAGACAACGGGGGAAATCGTAAGGGGGAACAGGGGGAAATTGGATACCACACATTTCCTGTTGCACCATTTGGACAAGAATTCAGGAATGTTTCAAAATTCTGAACTTGAGAATTGAGGTCCATTGTCGAACACTACTATACGACATACGTAGAGAATATGTCTTGTAATATTTTAATCACGTCCACGCTAGTTGTGGACTTCATGATGTATGCGAACGAATATCACTGTGGGTATCAATAACAAAACATCTTCCTTAGAATGGTCCACAGACATTAATATGTAGCCTATTTGACACTGCTCACAGGTATTAACAGTATTTTCGAGGTCTCTGGCAGTGCACGTCAACAACACCCGAGAATGAGCGAGTGACTTTATTCGTACATTGCCACAATGGCCTAAATTGAGTTTGTTTAGGGACTGGAGGTCTTAGTAACTACGAAATTATGAGCCTGTGACCCCAGAAAATTGCATTGTCATCGATGGACAATTCATTGCATTGAATATGAAATGGTTTTAAACTTTCGTTTTCGATTTTTGTCTGGCCAGCCCTCATTGGTGTACCGACACAGTGATGAAAGTGTTTTGTCTTTCATAGTGAGTTTCTCGAGCCGATTGGCCAAAATCGGAGGCATTTTAACAGTTTCTAGGTTCATAACACTCTCCGACATGGTGCTTATTTTGAAGGAGGTCCACGCGAAATTCGTGATAAAAAATCGGCCATTAAATTTAGTTTACCGGGTATGTCCTGTAATTCGAAGTCGTAGCCATTTAAATATAAAGCCGAGCACTAGATGTGGGCTGAAGTCACAGCAGGCATGGAAACCTTACTTTCAAAAAGCCCAAAGTAAAGTTTTCAGGTCCCTGTAAAATGAACTTTCTCCAAAACAAGTACTGGTGGAATCTCTTCACCCCAAAGGCAATATATAATGCCTCGAATTGGGCATAGCCAAGCTCGGCTATGCTGAAGGTATGCAAGACAAAAGCTATAGGCCCATCTTGACCTGAGGGCATTACATGAACCATCGCAGTGTCTACCCCTGAAGGAGACACGTCGCAAACAAGTTTTGTTGGCAAAGTTGGGTCATAGTAAGCTAACAATTTTGTTTTCAGAAAAACAGCCTATGTTTTTTGTACAGCTTAAGAACAACTTTCACTCCACTTTCATGATGTTTTAGGGGATAACTTGTTTAGAGGAGATAATATGGAGGCCAGGTGTGTCAAATTTTGCATATTGGTTCATGAACCTTAGGTATGGTTTTAAAACAGTAAGATTAGTAGGTTGAGGCTAATTGGATCGTGTCAACATCTCAGGCAGGTTGGAGATTTCAGACTTATCAAGTTGAAAACCCAGATATTATATTTTATTTTGATAGAGTTTACACTTTCTTAACTTTAATTCAACTATACTACAGTTCAGGGCATACTTTTAAGGAGGATGATGTCGTGCTCCTAGCCTTTTCCAGCAGCTAGTAAGTCATCAACAAAAGGTGTAGCCTGAAGAAAATCCCTCAGCACTAATTGTTCCACATGCTTTTAAAAATGTCGGGAGCAATAGCCAATCTTAAAGGGACCCTTTGCCAATGGAAGAGGCTGTAACAGTTGTTTATTGTTAAGGGTGCCTTTGACTCATCGAGTTCGATCTGCAATAATGAATCAGGAAGATCTAAAATCGAGAAAGTATCACAACTGGCAAACTGGCTGATCAGGTCTTCTGCCCTAGGCACGAGACGAGATTCATTATCCAGTTGTGTATTTACTGTGCCAAAATAATCCCAACTACCCTATGTCCCCGTTAGGTTTGAACACCAAAACCACGGGAATTGCCCAAGAGCAGCAATCTACACTTGTTTGGCGTATCAAACTAGTGGTTAATTTCGGCTTCACCCTAGCTATCCCTCTAACAGCTATGGGCACAGATCGGGTTTTACTCTGCTAGTGTAATTATAGCTTTGAAGTCTTTGAAGGCGCCAAGACCTAATGAAAATATATCAGGAAACCTGGCAACGATGCCATCACCAGAAACAAAGTGGTGGCATCCCGTGTAACATCTTTAATACTATCAACTTCAACACTACTACAGAACTGGTTGAAGTCGAGATTAAACTTATTCATCCTACTGCATCCTAAGAGTGCTGGTTGCTCCCCACGCGAGATTATAGCAAATAAACATTTGACATTATTGTGCCCAATGGTTTTACCACGGCCCCTAACCAAGTTTTTAAAGGTTTGTTGGTAGGGTTAAGCTGAATGTTAAAAATACTTGATATCAACTTGCTGTCAACAAAGTCGAATCTGCACCTGAATCGACTTCTAATGTTGTTTAGCTCACAATGAACAATCCATTTTTTACTGTAACCATCAGAGGTCAAGTATTAAGTAGTTTTACAATATTAGTTTCAGAATTGGGACATGATTTAGGGCTGCTCTCCTCACAATTAGTGGTGTCTGAATTAGAATTTCTAGTTCTTCTAATAAACGTGCTTTATTCCTGGAATATGAATGTTTCTCTTTGCTAGCCATTTTCACCAATTAGGTTTATGAGTTGTGTATGGCTGGCTGTCCCTTCCAGGTTTTCTAGACCTACAAATGCTGCTTAGGTGTCCACCAATCCCGTAGGATGACCATGTTCTGATCTTGTACCTGCAAACGGCTTTCAATTGGTTGGGGGTAACCACAACAAAAGCACTTAGCATCATTTGATTTTTGTTAAATTTAAATGGACGTTTGCTCATCACTAAATGAGTAGAAGACCCCTGAAGCCGAGTCATTTTTCTGTTCTGCCTGTTCCTGAGCGAAAGCAAGCATCTTCAAATGCCAGTGTGCTGGGAATTTTAGCTAAAAGCTGTTTCAAAGTATCAGGGTTCTGGAGCTCCACCACAAACGTATCTCTAAGCATAGTTTCAAGTTTTGTCCCATATTTACAATATTAATGGTGTATGTCTTAAACTCAGTTATGTAATTTGAAATAGACTCTCCTGAAGTCAGCATCCTTTTTTTGGAACGAAACCCATTGACACAAGTAATTTGTTTTGGGGCAGAGATTAGCTGAAAACTAGGTGTTAAGCTCATCCAAAGCTTTTGTCGCTGTGGCTACTGGAGAACCCATATTCTGGAGCAAGCCATAAATTTATCTCCAACACTAGGTAATAAAAGGGCAACTTATTTATCAGTGGGAATGTCAAATGTGGAAAAAATAAGTTCAAATCTTTCAAAATACACCAGCCATGGTTCGATACTAGAATCAAACTCTTACTGTTTTTTGTGCATTAAAGTTAGAGACATAATGACATGTATCGACACTTCGGTCTACAACCTTGTCATTTAAAGAACTTTTTTTTCAGAATTACAGGTTCCTAATACTGAAGTTAATGTTTCGTGTAAACTTTCTTGCCACTCTTCACCAGGTTTCCTCACTGAAACTTTTAAATTTTACTTCTGACTCTTCCTCGCCGCTCATGTGATATTACATAGAACCTAACTAGGCTTTACTGAAAAGCTTAACACAGTTAATACTTGTTTTCAATTTAAATTGCAAAGATTAATCACAGCAACTTCCTTATCCTTTCACAAATTTTTCGAACACCTGCTTTGGTTTTACAGTAACCATCTGGGTCACTTTGAACTGAAGGCAATAATATTTACCCAATCTCCAGCAGTGTCAACTCATGCCTTTAGCAAATTCTGTCACAAAAGTGAGACGAATGGGCTCTAAAATTTGCATCTGTCGCTCTACAGTTAAGACCTAGCCTTAAAACAGTGCAGGAATCACACACAGCTCAGTCTACTTAGGAATGAAAGTACTCAAGTGAATAGTTGAACATGAAAACGTTAATCTCAACATAAATTCAGACCCGGACTTCCTCCCACCCAGTTTGCACTTAATGTTTTAAACGTTTGTAACGTTTTAAACACAATCCCTAAGTTAATAATGAAATGAACTTACCTTTTTTTCTGGAACTCGGAAGAGCTGCTTTGGGTTTATGAATTGGCTTATTAGCAGCGCGAGCTACAGTTCCCCACAATGGCAGGCTGTGGAAATTTCCAAGGCAACAGGACTTTAAACTCGTCAGGATTAGTCGTTGAACTTCTTTATTTCTACAGAGGTTTGTAATAAAGTTCTTCATAAAAAGAACTGTCATCCCACGTTAGATGTCCATTTATTTGCACTGGCTCAGGGGTTGTACTTTTGAGGTCAAGTCAGGAAATTAAGTGGAGAGCCATGCTAACGTTAATGGTTAAAACCTTAAGAATTTGTTTTGCTTAAATACAGTAATGTTCGAAAATTTACGTTATAAAAAAAGGCTTAAAATTCTGTTTAAAGGTCAAACTTAAAAAGAAATTTAAAACAATTAAAAGGTTTAAATATGAGCTTGAGTTTAAAAGCAAGAGTTAAAAGTTGTCAAAGGTCGAGTTTGAATTTAAGAAAGCTGCAAACTGCTCGAGTTTAAAAAGGCTGTCCAGTTGTGCAAAAAGCAAATTTGTTTTTTCAGAGTGAAGTAAAAACTGCAATTAAAATTAAAACCCAAAATATTGAATTTGCAAAAACCTAGAAAATGTTATGCCAAGGTTACCATTGCGAATTTGATCAACTATTTACTTAAATAACTCGGGGCTTAGTCGACTGGTCGATGCATGATATAAGTATCTACGTATCTTTTTAAAAACGAACTTGTGAAAAGGCTCCTGAAGGCAGGCGTTGCTGCTGCCGGGGACCTGTTTGGTTTATGTTCAAGTTCAATAGGGTTATATAATATATAATAAATAAACATTTGGTTGTAGGACCAACGGGAAGGCAGGGTTCGGTGTGATCACTGACAACCCAACTAGAAAAAATGAAATATGGATGTGGCTGGTTGCAAGACCACTGGGATTGTTGTCAAAAATAAACCGAGTGTTAAAAACGTCGTAAAAAATTGGTTAAATTAAGTAGATTAAGATAACGATGAAAGGCATTCACACTCGTTGCTTCCGCGAGCAAATTCCAAGC
Source organism: Lithobius niger (assembly GCA_023313725.1). Classification (NCBI taxonomy): domain Eukaryota; kingdom Metazoa; phylum Arthropoda; class Chilopoda; order Lithobiomorpha; family Lithobiidae; genus Lithobius; species Lithobius niger. The sequence goes on along the minus strand of JAHWFP010176328.1, from coordinate 9,634 downwards.
CCCAATAACTCTCACCGAAAAGTGTCGTCTGCACTCCAAACGAATTTGGGAATTTGTAATTTGAAAGATTGACCTCTAGTTCGTCCCTCTACGTTCAGGTCGCAAAATGACAAATTGGCCCGAACTAATCCACGCAAAATTTTAAACACCAAAATTAGATCCGAATTTAGTCGACGCAATTCAAGTGATTTAAGTCTTAGCTGCTGAATCCTCTCAGCGCGAGTTAAGATTGCACATTCCAGACAACGATTTTTTAAATTTCCATTGGATTGCCTCAACCTGCTCAATGTCACCAAACAGAGCTGGCGACCAAACTTGGCTGGCATATTCCAAGATAGGCCTGACAAAAACCTCCTAGTCTTTACCCCTCGACTTGCCGACTACTGTAAGTAAAGCATCAGTTCGCCACTGCTAAGCGGCAATAAGTTGCACTGTAATATTGCGGCAGTGAAGACTGAATTTTAGATAGTTGCTGAACCAAGCTCCAAGGTCCCTAACCTCATTTATAACCGGAAGAGGCAGGTTGTTGATGTTGTTCGGAAAAATTAGTGATTCTGCAGTTAATGAAGTTTGTATCATACTGCAGCAATTTCACAGATGGAAGCTTTCCTGCTATCTCGATGTCAGTGAATCATCACCCTATGGGAATTGACAAGGGGAAAAGGGGAGAAGGGGGGGGGGATGTGTAGCTAGCCATACATTTGCAACATTAGTGAGTGTCAGATTTAGTACTGAAACCGGTTAGCCGACATTCCTGTACGAGTTAATTTTTGTCAGGTGGGCCATTTGCTCCATTTTACCAAATTTTCAGCTATTGTACCTCATTGTTATTTTTTCCCTAAGTACCCAAAATGTGCTCAACTTTGTTTCAGGATATAAGATACTTAAGCTATGGCTTTGCACTACAATGGTTTATGTCGTCGACAGTGAATTGATGTGATGTTTGCTGTCTAAAGGCCTCTCCAGACAGAAGAAAATTTCGTGCGAAGTAATGCGCGGCTACGTGCCTACAAGGTCAAAATTGCAGCAATCGTATGGTTGGTGTTGCATTAAGGACCAACATTTTAAGTCTTTTTTACACCATACTACGACTCCGTGCAGCCGCGAGCAGCCAGTCTGGTTAGGGCGTTAACTTGATGGTGAGAGTGCGTGTCCATCCAGCTGCGGCCATTCGCGTGTACATCTTGTACCGCATTGTTGTCAATGTGTCGATTTATTTCTTCGATACAACTGTTAAAGACATTTATGTCCAGTGTCGAGTGATGTCATTCGAACCCATAATCTTGCCAATCTTTCATTTTTGGTGATGAGGCAATGCTTTCAGCATACTTGCTTTTCCTTGACCAAGAATAGCGGATTGGTCACATCCGCTGATTGCATGGATAAATAAAATATATTCAGAAACAATCTCCAATGTGTTCACGTATGTGGCGAGTGTTTTATACCTTTGCAGTAGAAGACGTACTGTGAATGGCCACTACCGAGACCCGTGTACAATAGAAAATTTCCAACAACAGAAAGAGCGGCACTTACATAGCCTGAGAGTTCATCACCAAATAGCAACACGGCGGTTGCTAAAGTTCCTGTTAGTTGGTGTTAAAAACCACAAACAGTACGTTTGCTGCTATTATGACCGATGACGTTGTAGCACCAGATGATCTTTTTAAGTTAGTCAGATGCAGTGCAAGATGACGTCAATGCATCCTAGTGTAAGCGGATTTTGTGCATGTAAGAAGAACGATATGAAATGTTTTGTTGCCTGTAGGAATAGTTATGGTGAAGGATGCGAAAACGAATTAGACTTACTCAAAGACAATCCAGATGATTATCATCATGAAGACATATTGGCAGTACGGTGTGAAAACCAGTTTTATGAATAAAAAATAAGCCAAATTATGGTAAGAATGTACGTTTGCCTGTATGTTCTTTAATCTTCATTTGTATTTTTTTCCCTAGCATGCATTGTTTTTGAGATAAAAGAAGGGAAATGGAAATAGGTCGCCATTTTCCAAGATGGCGGCCTTAAAATAATAGGAATTGGGTATTCTGACTGTTTTGACGCACGTACACAACTTCCATTAAGCCCAAGAGCGCTGCTCCTGTACCATCCAATTCCAGGTTTGGTTAGATTTTTTAGGTTGTCCACCCATCGAAGACCAATTAAAATATATCTGACCTATTCCTAGTTACCATACCTCAAAATCCTTGCGTCTAGTTCAAAAACTGCTGTAGGACCAAACTTGTGTAGAATGTTCTGTCCTTTAATTTTGACTTTTGTATTTTTTCCCGAGATAATTGAAGAAAACGAAAACACGACCACCATTTTAAGATGGCGGCCATAACTTAAAAGGATTTAGTGGGATTTTGAGTACGTTTTTCTGCACATACACAGCTTTCATTCGAGACCAAAAACGCTTCTGTTCCATTTTCGTTCTGGGTAAAAATGGAAATCTACCCGTTTATTAAGCCAAGCTATTTACTTTAGCTACTTTTGAACATGTAAGAAACTAATTTTTGTACAAAGTGTTTTTTCCTGAACGTACACAGAAACCTATGGAGAAAATTGCACGTCTCTATTTATTAAATCTTGGACCAGTTAGTTTTACTGGTTTAATAGACATAAATCATTCGAGTGGATGAACTGACTGCAAATTTGTTTATAATACCTTCTTTTGAAATTTCTTTAACTATTTCTAACTTCCTGTACAAGTATCACCAAATTTGACAGCCGTCATGCGTTAACTTTACAGGTATATTTTACACAGGGGTAGCCAAAAGTATCGACTAGGTGGATTTAGCAGCCACATGATTTGGTTTAGCCATCACACAACCATCGATCATTGCTAACCATGGAGGGGGGGGGGGGGCTACATATAGAGATCATACCGACAAAGCCCCCACCTTGCCTCCCTTAAATACATTTTCCATTTCCGTTTTCTTCAGTGTGTTACATGTGCTACGAACATGTGCTAGCCGCACACCTCATCATCGTTACGTTTATGACTCCTTGCTGCAATTACAACATGCAATAAACCGATTCACACACCCACTCAAGGTAGTTGCAGTGAAGCAACTATTTTCACTAATGTGTGTTGGTCGCAGCTCGCTGTATTGTGGACCGATTTTACCTGAAAATGTATTTAAGGGGATCAGGGTAGAGGGGGTGGCACCCTGGGTAAATTTATTAAGTGATAAATGGCATGAAACTCACCATTGAGTTTGTAAATGCCAGTCACACATCCTGAAACAAACGATTACATTTAACTATTTTAATATTATTACCTATAAAACTAGTTTAAAAGACATCACGTATAGAATTCATAGTAGGGTAAAATATACAGATACACATTTTAAAAGCAGTAAAAATTATTTGTAAGGATTGGTAAAATGTACATTCAATCAAAAATTTACTCTGCAATACAACACAACCAATGCAAAAAATTTAATTTTAAAAATATAGTTTCGCAAATTAAAAACAGTAATAAAATAAATAAATTTGCGTGATGGCTGTTCAACTCAACTCAATATGATCTCACTATGTAGCCCCCTCAGTGGCGAACAACAATCGATGGTGGTTTGATGGCTAAATCAAATCTTGCGGCTGCCAATTCACTGGGTCGATGCTTTTGACTCACCCTGTATGGGCTATTTATAATAAATTTTATACCCCAGTATTTTATTTGCACTATTTGTGAAACAAGAGTATCACTAATTATTACTGCGAGAACGGCTAACAAAAAATCCCCCCTCATAAAACCTTCATCATGACATTATTGTCACGAAAGTAGGAGCGTGACACCCTTGATTGATGTCACGCAAAAAGAATTACAGGGGGAGGGAGGGGGGAAGGTTTAACAATTTCGGACAGGGTATTTTTTAAGAATAACAATTTTGTACGCCGGGTATATTTTATTTTATATTATATTATATTATATTTTACATTTACACAACATTTTTCATAAAATATTACGCCTGAAAAATGTGATTCCCAACCCAACATTTTCAGTGTTACAATCTGCAAGTCTAAAACTACGCTAATAATTTTTTTTTTACAATTTTCCCGAATTCCTTCGAAATTGGTATGGATTGACATATTTTCTGACATTTTCCAGGAGAGTTGTAAAATTTGTGACACCATGCGAAACGAGGGGGAGGGAAGAGCGGGGTGAAGAAAGGCTAAATTTGCACGACATTATTAAGGACGGCCTTAAACGAGTGCGGAGTGGTTCATCTTCGTTCATTCCATGAAAACTATTAAAAAAAGTAATACTTATTGCGAGGAAATTAACAAGAGCACATAGATTAATGTCCAGCTCTCATTTAATTGAGTGCCGAAAGTATAGATTTCGCAGGGGATTTAAATTTCGGAAGCTCCCAAGTTTGGTGTTGTAGAACCAGTTTCCTAATTTCCGTAAAACTATAAACTTAGCATAATTTCTGTAATCCTTATTTCAGAAATTTGAAGATTTCAGTTATTGTTTACTTTATAAATTATACCTTAAGTTTAAACAACCAATCATTGGAATTTATGGTTCTTTGCAGCTATAGTAAATTAAAAAAAAAAGTTTAAAGCCTGGCTCAGTTACCCTTGGTATCACCTGAAATTAGGCTTTTTTGCTGTGATTGATTACGCCATTGCTGACTAGGAAATACTCCTTTTTCTTACTTTGTTAATAATCACCTATTGCTACATGTCAGCTCGTTGAACTTAGTGACTGGTTTGCAGCAATGAAAGGATGGTTTAATATCCCTTGCACTGCAAGAAAATTATAGCTACGGCTTACCAGCCACTTCCTGTGTAAACCACTGTTTTTCCATGATAAATGTTCGGATTAAGATCCGGGCATCTAAGGTCGTTGTAAGGCCGTTACTTAAATACGCTGGCTCAGGCTGGTCCCCTTCACTTTTAAAGGACATTGACCTGATTGAACTGATTCAGCACAAATTCACAAAGGGCCTACCTGTTATGTGGTTTCTTCCATATAGCAAAGACGTATTAAAAGTAAGTCTCGCCTCTTCTTAAAATTCTTCACGGTTTTTTAAAGCAAAACATCATTTTTCGACTGCAGTTCTGTTACTTTATCTAAGGAACACTCTTTGAAGCTAGCAGTTCCTTCCATTCCAATTGATTGCAGAAGGATTTTTCTTTACTATGAGAGTTTTCCTGGCATGGAAATCTCTTTATGTGGAGTCAGTTTCAGCGCTTAAGTCAGTTGGTTTCTGGACCAATCTACACAAACTCCCTAAAATATTTTTTGAAGCCAGATGTTGTCTTCCCTCCGCTCAACTACCTTTTTTTTTTTACCAGGTTTCATAATTCTTAGTTTACATATGGCTGGTGTTAAGGGTTACCCCCTTCTAGTGCCTAATCACTATAGTAATTCCATACTCATTTATGCTTCTGCAACTTTTAAATTTTCCATTCGAAAAGATTTATCCTACAACTGGGAAAATGCCAGACCACCAACTAAAACTGTTACTTAAATTACAATACGACTCAAACAAGTCAGGAGCAGGTACTGAGACATGGAACAAAACTTCAGATTTGCTTTAATAAATAGTATTTTGTCATTAAAACAAATAGGAAGTTTTGTTCCAAATCTCCGTAACCGTGCCTCACTTGTAATTTCAGTACCAGTTCTAATTGGCGGTCTGGCATTTTTCCACTTGTAGGATAAATTTTTTCGAATGGAAAATTAAAAAAACTTGCAGAAGCTTAAACTAGTACAGAACTACTAAGGGTAAAAGCAGAATCTTTAAATACCTGAGCCAATTTACCACTGGTTTAACCCTTTCTTTCTAAGTTTAAGAGGACTGTATACCTTGGTTGGTCACGAGATTTTTAAAACTAATGTTGGCCTGATTTGGAGAAGGGAATGTTGATCACAGGACTGTGCGTATTTGCTTGCTTTGCTGAAGACTTTGCAAAACTTGTGAGATGCGTTGGAAATAGGTGGTGGATTGCTTTAGGCTAAATCAGAGTGATGCGACTGTCCTGGCCAAATTTAATGATGCAGACAAAAGGTATGCAGGTTTCATGCTTTATTTCAAAACGAGCACTTCAGAGAATGTTGAATAACGTACAAAAGAATGTTTATTTTACACAATCCAATTTTTTTGCATGATGCAATGTGCTTCCATGAACTTTTACATTCTACATGAAGGGCACCAACGAACCATGGCGACTACTGTCGAAAACATACCTCAACGCTACGGCGACGACTGCTGAAAACCTATCTCAACGTTATGGCGACTACAGTTCAAAACATATCTGAACGCTATGGCGACTACGGTTGAAAAAATATATAAACGCTATTGCGACTACTGTTCAAAACATATCGCTATGCTATGGTGACTACTGTTCCAAACATATCTCAACGGTATACCGACTATTGTTCAAAACATATCACAAGCAATCTAATTTGGTGTGAATTTGCCTTTTCCAACATTTCGGTTTCGTTTGTTTCTTTTTAGATCATCATCCTGTGATGATAATCAGCACCAAGTCAGCAACCAGCAAAAACGTAGCAATTAGAGTTAACACCTGAAAGGAAAAAAAATATATTTGTAATTCCTGCATAAACATTCAGCACAGCTGGAGGCATTACTTGACCACTACAATCTGAAAAATGCGCTATACCAAAAATGTTTTACGGATGTTTACTACTTTAAAATGTGTAACTTAAAAAGTCGAGCTACGTGTGAAACTTCAAACACCAAAAAACGTGGTGGTTTTCATGCGGTTGCCAGTTTGTCCTCTAATGATTGATTCCAAACAGAATGCGAGTGCACAAAGCCTTTTCTGAGAGTGTTTTTTTTTTCCGAAATATGACTAGTGTGCTGGTTAGCTTTTCCGTATCTCTCCGTTCATAATTCAAGGCTGCCGACTCTATGGATTTGTTTACTACCACACTGCGTGTAATAGATAGGACACTCCAAGCTACAGGCTGCTGCCCAGCACGTTCTGGAGAAGCGTCTAAGGCTGCGCACCTCACGTCACCTCTATGTGTCGGCAGCCGTATTACCTCCTTCACTTCGAAGCGACTTGTAGTCTATCTTTTAGTTCGTTTTCGTAGTTATGACCCAACCGTCTATGGTGTACAAAGATAATGTTGACTTCAGAATCATGCCGTCATACGTAAATATACATCTCTTACAACCACGTGGGAATACTTTATTGAAATATATAAAAAATCCATCTAACTAATGCAAAACGCAATCTCTTTAACTAAGCTCGATACGGATAGATCTCTCGTATTAAAGTGACAACGTATAAACAGGGTTGTGTCAAACACAAAATTAATGTTTCGTGGGGAGGGGAAGTGTAAGAAGGCAGCAATTTCCGAGTTGATCCGGTTTTCCTCCGAAATTCAAGCTTTTTTTTTATTTTACTCTTATTTTGTAAACTCTTACCGTATATTAGTATGTCCAGCCCAAGGGCGGATCCAACATGCTCCGAGACGAGTGGCTGTCTGCCCCTTCCTCCCTAAGAATTTGTTTATTTCCTATGATTGTAACTCATTGTCACGACATTGCATTAAGGTAATGGGAGAAAAAGATAAAGTGGTAGAAATGGCACCCTGCGTAACGTCATTGAACCAGACCTGAACTTAAAGCATTAGTCCAGTCAACAAAGACTCAATTTGGGAAATGGTGGAATGAAATCCCAAAGTCTTGAAACTTTGTAAGGCTGTTCGGGGAGGCCTAGTAATGACTATATCGAAAGTTCTGATGATGATGGGGTGAGCTGGCTTCGCAAGACCATAAAATGCCCCAAAATAAATAACTTTTGCTTTGATGTCTCTGAATCTATGGGTGCTACCAGAAAATATTCCCTACAAAATTTAAAGAGAACAAAATTTAATTAAGTAATTTGATTCTATCCATTTTTTCTGTGGTACTAGTAGTTTACGAAATATTCGAGTACGAAAATTGAAAAATCTCCGAAATGGACAGATCTGCTGTACGCTGCGTACATAGATGAGGTGAACGCACCCTAACCTCATTTAAATTACTATGCCAAACATATAACATCAAACACTTATTTACCACTATACGTATTTATTTACTACTATACATATTTATTTACTACATCAGGTTACTACATGTAACATCGAATCGTAACATCAAATACATATACAATACATCAAATCGAGTCGAAGTCAATGTCTTCCTCCTGAAGGTTATCGTCCTTAACAGTTGATGTCAGGCTACTCAAACAGTCACCGTCGCAGTTGTGGCAGATAGCAATGTAACTCATGCTGATTTTCCTGCACCCACACCTTTTTCCACAACCTGTGGTGCATCCGAAAAATATGAGGTTGAGGACAGCTTCAGAGGCAGTAGCACCTTTGGTGGCAGTGGGCACTAGATTGCCATTCTGCCTGCACTCCCAACCCCAACGTGCAGCTGGCAGCTCATTTCCCATCCAGAGTGACATGGTGCCTATGCAAGTTGAAGGATGTTTAGTAAGAGAAACTCTCTACAGACTACAGAAAAATCCTGTCCCGCCTCCACTACATTAGTTTTAATCTAATAAACATAAGGCCAGGCTGATCAAGATGCTTTTCTGCAAACTAAATGGCAAAGGAGTACAATACTTTCTAAGATTTAATGATGCTGACACACTGACTGTTAGGAGCACCATTGCCAAAGCGATTGACAGTGACAATGTAGCCATTGTGGAGAAGTCGATCTACGTATATTTCTGCTACAGCTGTAACAGCTACACACGAAAATAATTTCTTCTACAAGCCAGGTCGTAGAAAGATAGGAACACAGGTATTTTCTTCAACCCGACAACAACAGAAGGTCCTCAAAGATGTCTTACTATTTGCTGATGCATTCACAGGGTGCGACGAGACATACGCTTCCGTCAGCAAGGAGAAAGTAGGTTGCAAACTGCTGTTATAACGTGAGGCATTGCACTCACTAGCAGACGAGTTCAACCACTCAACTTCCGGGTATCAACAGGTAGCAGAAGCAGATCACAGGTTTCTATATAATAGAGCTCCTCTCACTACGCCTCCTCTCAACTTGCATATGCACCATGCCCTCAAAGTCTGCCGCCAATATGAAGTCGGAGCTACTATCCCTCCCTCCCACAGAAGGGGCAGCTATGCAACGTTCATTTCGTGTTTTCCACCAGCAGCAACTATAGATGGGTAATGAGTTACCAGCTAACTGCACTTTGGAGTTGAAGGCCTAGGCAGAATGACAAACTTGTGCCTACTGCAATCAAAGATGCTAGAGCTCCTGAGGCTGTCTCAACACAGCACCACATGTGGAAACAAGTGTGGGTGCAGGAAACTAAGCATAAGTTGCATTGCTATCTGCCACAACTGCCATGGTGAATGTTTGAATAGCCTGACACCAACTGTTGAGGACGTTGACCTCGACTCAATTTAATGTAATTGTATATGTATTTGATGTTACAATTCGATGTTATATGTAGTAACCTGATGTATTGAATAAATATGTATAGCGGTAAATAAGTGTTTGATGTTATATGATCATATAATAAACAGACATAAATCATGTAATAAATAGACATATCATGTAATAAATAGACATAAATCGCTAGAAATAATATTAAGGAAAATTGCAAATTAGCCAATAGTGAAAATTACACACT
>JAHWFP010176326.1:6245-18815 GCA_023313725.1 Lithobius niger | reverse complement strand
ACCGGAAGTTAACCGGTTGAAAATTAAAATTGTGTCCTTGTTTGCACCTGTGGTTTTTTGGCCGGTCAGGAGGCCCCATGTTACTTGTGCCACGACAAGATGTGAAATCAGCTGTTAATTCACATTATACCGACACAACTTAAACACATTATCACAGCCACCCAAAACAACAAAATGCGGTTGTACTGATTTTATTAGTCTTATTTTCTATTATGGTTGTCGAAATCCATTTGACTGCACACTGAACTTATTTGACGATAACTTATGCCACGTTCGAAGCCATCATTAAAGCCCTATATTGCCCTCCCAGTTTCCACACTCGAATCAAAGTAGAGGACTGAGCTATACCTAGATGAGCTCAGGCATGTAAGTTCAGCTACATGATAGATAGGAAGGAATTGATTGACATTGATTGACATCTGTGTATTGTGTGAGCAGCCTTTAATGATAAAATCAGCTGATCATATTGAACAGATAAATTCTGGATGGTAACGTAAAGAGGGGACCAGAGCTACCATAGTTTACCCCCACGAAAGTAAAGTTCTACAAATATCTTTTGGTGTTGCAGATCATGTTCACAAACCTATAATCAAAATCTAAACCAAGTTAAACAACCAAAAAAGCTATATGCAAATTCGAAACGAGCCAAATACCGAAAATAAAAATAGGATTGGGGATATACGACGAACATGGCAATGAAGAAGTTTTTGGGTTTGAACAAGTTGTTGTGTGTTGCCGGGTGCGGTAACTGAAGATGGCAAGTTTGTGTGAAAAAAGAGAAAACAGAATATTTTTTTATAGATTTTATTGCTGTCCTTGAAACAGAAATGCAATGTAATTTATTTTATATTTATCTGGCCAAAGAGTATGGGTTACAGAAGAAAAGTGAACTCGTGAAATTTTTTACTAGAGGTTAAGTTGATGAAAATAAATGTAGTAATTGTGTTGTCTAATCCATATGGTAACATTAGGGGTAGTAGTTATTGCAAATGGGGTTGATCTCTCGCTGTCGCTTCGGCAAAAATATAAGGGAAGGCAAATGCAACAAGCTAATGATACATGTAATAATTGGGGAAATATGGAGGCTCACTGCTAACTCCTCCTTCTCACTATTGCATATAGCGAAAATTAGTAAGGACAGGAATGCAAACCATGCCCATAAATTAATAAACAGCTTAAAATATGGAAGTTATAAGTCACCCCACACTGACTTGCTTCCTTCAGGTGCCTAATCTGTCGGGGAAATCCATCCATTGGCATTAGGAAGTGATTGGTTAACAATCAATTTTAGAATTAAGGAACTTGGCCAAATATGCAGAAGAGTTGAGTCACTGGTCACCACCCAATGACACAATACCCTGCCCCGCATACCAACACGTAATGCAACGACTTTCATGAAGGTTACACAGAACTGCCACCCACATGACGGAACACAACTGCAGGCCAAAGAGTTACAACTTCCAGTTCCAGGCAGGAATGTTGGTATAAAGATAACCAGCCTTGGCTTAGGGGAGACAGTTGGTGGAAGGAGTAAGCCTTGAGTTGATGTTTGGATTCAGACTGGGCTAAAGGGCACTCAAATAGCCTTCTGCTTAGGGGAAACCAAGAGACCGAATCGCCACTTAAATGGTTGACTGGTGCTCGACTGCAATCCTTGCCTGTTTCATCCCTACCTGTTTCATCCGTACCTTTACGATAGGGATTACCTAAGAATTGTGTGAAAACTCAAATTTTGGCATCGTTTCTAAATAAGTGTTGCAAGGTTTAAGTGAAGCCTGAGAATTCGTTCCAGTATTTCTATTATGCTGCTTCATATTCTTCTTAACAAGATTGGGTGGGGGGATCCAACTTAGGGTCCGTATTTGCCCTCTAAGTATCCGTGTGAGTCAATGGATGTCCATTTATATCGATGTGTAGCACTGCTCATAAACTGGTGTTTGATACATGTCTCGATGCACCATCACCACATCATCTTGTTTATTAGTTGTGCTGCAGCTATGAAAGGCTGCTGGAGTCATCCAACTTAATGAAGGGCATAGTATACAATCTTTGCTTCAATATGAACCTGCTCAATTTGGTCCTTTCCAATGCTAACTCATCCAACGTGTCAAATGTGCGTCTGTACAACACCACTCGAAAGTATGGCTGTATCTGATCAAGTCACAGATTAACTTTTACCCTTTCAGGATCGTTTGGTTGACTGCATTGCTAATAGCAGGGAATGCAGGAAATTGAAATATTCGGTAGCTTGTACCTCGGAGTAATTCCAAAATTGCTAGCTTAGCTGTTTGCTTTATTGCTTTAATCAATGCTTGTGTTGTTGATAACAGATGTATGAGGGGGGATTGAGGCTTAATGGCGCGTCGACAACTTGGTCATTAGCGCCAACCTCAGTCACAGTGCAGTGGTCCGGGTTGCCACTGCACCACACATTACAGAGATGTTATTCAAACCCCTAATCTATGAGTTGGCTGACTAGTTGTAACAGTGCTTGGTGCAGAAGACTTCTATATGACTGCTTGTGTAGTAGTTTCAGCCATGCTATTTATGTGTTTTTCTTATTCATTGTTGTAGCGGTTAGTTTAAACCTGCTTGGGTAGTCAATTATTCAATCCTCATGGGCACCTGATACGGAATGGTGCATCTTTCACTTTTACCATATTTTCCCAAATTGGTCTGCATCATTTGTATTCCCTTCTTTGTAGTGGAGCAGATAATGGAAAAATCATGCGAAAAGTGGTACAAGTATGAAACTTGGCATGTTGATTATCTAGGGGTAACATGTGAAATTTATTCGATTGGCTATTTGAAAATTCAAGATGGCGTCCAATTTTCAAGATGGCTGCTAATTACAACAGGAAAACATTCAAATAGTGGTAAAAATAGTGGTACTAGCATGAAACTTGACATGTTCATTATAGGGGATTTCATCTAGTGGCTATACTTGTCAAAGTTATTCAATTGGACATATGTTAATCCAAGATGGCGCCCATATTTCAAGATGGCCGCTAAATATTACAGAAAACATTCGAATAGTGGTACAAACATGAAACATGGCATGTTCAATATCTAGGGGCTACTTGTCAAAGTTAATCGAGTTGACACTTAAAAATCAAAGATGGCGCCTTTTTTCAAGATGGCCGTTAAAGCCTTCAGTACTTGATTTTTAACCAATACAGGTTATAATTAATAAAGCGAACACATAGAACCAATCCAAATATATTCAAAATTAACAATATACATTAAGTTATGACAATAAATGTAATGTACATAAATCGTTTAGTTTTAGAGTTTAAGGGATCAATTCTTTCCATAAATACTAACCGCAATTGTTTAACTTAGATAGGAACTGCCCTACGCCCATTTAAAGATAAGAGGTAATGGCATAGCTGCGAATGCGTGTGGAGATTTTCGAATTCAAAGTGCTCTTGCAAGCCCTCTAATAGCCCGAAATGGACATCCTTAGAATTTTATGAAAGCGAGTGTGTATTCTTGCCATCAATCCTACCAGAAATTGTTTAGCTTAGAAATAAATACAACTTCGAGCATTACAATGGCACTTTGAAATTGAAACAAGCTGCTTCACTAATCACAGCTACGCATTTAAACGGGCGTAGGACAGACCCAACCAAAGCAAACAATTTCGGTTAGGATTGATGGAAAGAATAGATCGCCACCTTTCAGAATATCCTAAGCATGTCCATTTCGGGCTATTAGAGATCTTGCAAGAGCACTTTGAATTTGAAAATCACCATACGCTTTTGCCTTTACGCAGTTACCTCTTCACATTTTAATGGGCGTAGGACGGTCCCTATCTACGCTAAACGATTTTGGTTCGAATTGACGGAAAGAATAGATCACCACCTTTCAGATTATCCTAAGCATGTCCATTTGGGGCTGTTAGAGAGATCGTGAAAGTACTTTGAATTTGAAAATTAGCACACACTTTTGCTGCTATGCCATTACCTCTTCACATTTAAATGAGCTTAGGATGGTCCCTGTCGAAGTTAAACAATTTTGGTTAGTATTTATGGAAAGAATAGATCGCCACCTTACAGAATACTCTAAGCATGTCCATTTTGGGCTATAAGAGGACTCACAAGAGCTCTTTGAATTCGACAATCACCACATGCTCTCAAAACCCCTTCTCTTACATCATATATGCCGATTTTGAATGCCTTCTTTGCCCCATCCAGACCGCTAAAACCGATGCTTTGATGAGTTCAACCACCAAAACCCATCAACTCCTACCTTGCAGTTCCGGCTATGTCCTGGTGGGACACGACGGGAAGATTATACGTCATAGGTACCACTTGGGAGAAGACATGGTCGACGTATTTCATAAGTGTATGGAAGAAGAAGGTCGATATTATGCGAACCTGCTGAAAAATGCAAAACCCTTCCATCTCGACCCGTCCGAAGAAACTGATTTCAAGAATGCTTCCGTTTGTCATTATTGCGGGAAAGCTTTCAAAAAGTGTTATCAGAAAGCAAATATCGATGGGGAATCTAATATACGGCTCATCGATAATAAGGTGAGGGATTATTGCCACATCAGCGGGAAATATAGAGGAGCTGCTCATCCAAACTGTAACCTAACCGCTCAAGAACGAAAAACCATTCCTGTCGTGTTCCACGCCTGGAAGGGTACGACATGCACCTTCTGGTACCTGCAGTGCACAAGTTTCCAGGAAAGGTAGTTGTTATAGCTCCCAACACCGAGAGGTTTCAGACCATAACGATTAACGATCAAGTCAGCAAGATAAACCTTCGTTTTATATATAGTGTCAACTGTTTAAACGCTTCTCTGGATACTCTAGTAAAGAACCGCAGCAACGACAATAGCGGATTCCCCATCCTCGAGGCAGCGTTAGACTCTGGATTGAAATCTGCGTGGTTTACGGCGGAAACCAAACTGGGAAAAGGCGCTGAACCTGTTAACGCAGAAGGGCGTTTACCCGTACGAATATATAAGCAACATGTCCATTTTCGACAATGAAGATCTACTGTCGAGGCATTCGTTCTACACCCAGTTGAAAGACGGGATGTTGGCAGGAGACGAGTACGTGCGGGTGCTTAACCTCTGCATGACAATGAAATCGAAGGTATTCCGTACCTACCACGCGATATACCAAATGACCGATGTGTTCCTGCTTGCCGACGTCTTTCAAGATTTCCGAAAATTGTGCCTCAAAAACAACAAGCTGGACCCCTGCTATTACATCTCCACTCCGGGAGCCTGAATTGGAGCTATTCACGCTCGTCGGGAAGCACAATCTCATATCGTCCGGTACCAGAGGTGGAGTTTCGTTCGTAGCAAAAAGGCATTCGAAAGCCAATAACAATAAAGCCTCTTTTACGTCCCTAATAAACCCTCCCTATAGATAATGGACTATGATATGAACAATCTCTACCGTTTGGCTATGTGCGCTCATCTCCCCTACGACGAGTTCCAATACCTAACCAGGGAGGAGATTAAAAATTTGGACGTAGACACCGAACCGGACTCCGCCGGCGTGGGGTTTATACTGGAAGTGGACCTCGAGTACCCCCAAAGAGTTGCACGACATCCACAATGATTATCCACTAGCTCCGGAGAAGATCGACATTGGAAAAGAGCTGATTTTCCCCTATTCTCTGAAACTGGCCTAAGATTTAAACCACAAGGTCAAGTCCTTTTCCAACACCAAACTCCTCCCGAACCTTCTGCACAAGAAGAGGTACATCCTTCACCACAGTAACTTCAAATTCCACCGCCGGCATGGACTCGTACTTCGATGTATTCGAAGAGTCTTAGCCATTAACCAAAAACCGTGGATGAACTCTTACATCGAGTTCAACACCACAGAAAGGCAAGAAGCGACCGCTCCTTTCACCAAAGATTAATTCAAATTGCTGAATAATTCGGTGTTAGGAAAAACCATGGAGAATAAGCAAAGTAGCCAGGACGTGAAACTGTGTACCGACGAGAAAACGGCGCTGAAATACACCTCCCAACCGCATGCCAAATCCTTCAAAATACTTAACGAAAACTTGGTGGAACACAACCGCTGCGTCCGTAGTGCGTAGTGATCTTCGAATTCCATTATGACTACGTTCGGCTGAAGTACGAAGACCGCGCTAAACTCCTTTTTACGGACACGGACAGCCTCTGCTACAAAATCGAAACGCACGACATCTACCGTGACATGATCACTGACAAAACCGTTTCGACGCGAGCAACTATCCGATGAATCATCCCCTCTTCTCTAGCACGAACAAACAAGTGTTGGGGAAAATGAAAGACGAAATGGGCTGGTCCCCATTTTAGAGTTTATCGGACTCAGGTCAAAAATGTACTCTATTAAACCTCTGAAAAAAGAGGATATTAAGAAGGCCAAGGATATTTAAAGCTAGTTCGTGAAAAAACATTCGAGCTTCAGTGACTACGAAGTGGCCCTAAACTCCACTGACCCTCCTCAGATGGGAAGCTGCGCCAAGATTTCCAGCATCGGCCATGAACTGAGTACCGTTAGAATATCCAAATCCCTCCCTTTCCTTACAATGACAAGAAGTATATCCTGGACAATGGCAAAGATAAGCTAGCCATCGGTCACTACGCTACGCGGATGATTTCGACTCGGACGTTGACATGATGAGCGACGAGGAGGGAGAGGAAAAATTGTCCTTCCAGTTGGAAGAGTGAGAAGCGCAAAAACTGATCGAAGCGAATATAGCCGAGGAGAACAAAAAGGACTTCCGCAGGTTTGGCATATTGGAGAACCACCGGAGAAAGTTGGAGGAATTTGAGGAGTGGCAGAAGGAGATTAGAAAGAAAGACGCCGTCAGTAAGAAAAAAGCTCGCGCGCTAGAAAAGGAGGTGTGGAGAGAAGTTAGGTTAAAAAAGATGCTACTTGTAAGAGTAAATGTCGCACTCAGGAAACAGAAGCACAGAGAGAAGATAGGTTAGAGAAAATGGCCGCTAGTAAAATAAAAGCTCAAGCTCAAGAAACGAAGGAACAAAGAGCAGCTAGACTAGAGAAAAAAGCCGCTAGTAGAAGAAAAATTCTAGAAAACGAAACGGTGGATGAAAGAAAAAGTAGACTGGGAAAAAGACGAGCTCGTGAGACCTGATTATGATGATCTCCGAGCAACGTGGATTAGGCCTACTGGGAAAGCCACGTTAAAAAAAAACGCGCCATGTGCTTTACCTATTGGGTGGTATGGAAAAAAGCATTATACTTCCTAACCTCCTTTATCGCACTTGTGAAAACGACCCCTCCAGTTTTGGAAACCCCAAAATGTAGCTAATTCGTCAGTTTCACGCTTTAAAGCGTTTTAGATTTATCATAATGTGAAAGCTCAAAGACCACTCGCACGACCCTTCCAATTTTGAGACCCCAAAATGTTGCCAATTCGTCATTTTTCTGCTTTGATACGCTCGAGAGCCTTTTAAAGTTATCACAATGTGAAAGCTCACATAGAACTCGCACGACCCCTCCAGTTTTAGGAACCCCCCTCCCAATTTTGGTAGCTTGCAAACTGCTGCAAATTCGTCATTTTTACACTTTGAAGCACTCGATAGTTCTCACAGTGCTAATGCTCAAAGAGCACTCGCACGTCCGCTCCGATTTTCGGGACCCTTTCCCAAATTTGGTACACCCCATACTGTTGCTAATTTGTCATTTTGCAAAAAGGTAACAAAAAATTAAATTTCCTATCCTCCTCCGTGCGCGGGGAGTGGACACTCCCACCCAGATGAATGAAAACCCGCGCGGGAAGCGAGAAGTGGGCATTCTCCACTCTCGTCCAGATCGACACATTCCTGCATGTGGGAAGCGACTTTTTGTTAGTATCTATTTATACAATCGTAGGACGTAGCAAAAAAGCACTTTCCCACCGTCCTGTAGATTGACGAAAATGGAAAAAGGTCGCAAAAGACACTTTCCCACCATCCTCCAGATTGACGAAAACGGAAAAAAAGTCGCAAAAAACCGCTTTTCCCCCTCCTCCAGATCGATAAAAACCTGCGCGTGGGAAGCGGCCCCCCTCCTCCAGATTGACAAAATCCGCGTGCGGGAAGCGATTTTTTTTAGGGTCTATTTACGCCAAAATCCCGCGTGGGGTATGCCTGTCTTCATATCGCAAATCACCACTACTGACGTAGGTGGGCAACAGACAACGGGTCGCGAGGGTGGCTAAGGGGAGGGGTTGGCCGACAACAAGGGGCACATGACTGTGAGGAAGGCAGGAGAGAAGAGGGTTGGGGAACGGGAGACGGAAGAGGTCGCCAGAAGGATGGGAGTGTGGAATGAATGCGGTGGCTGGGGTAACCATTGCCAACTTTTTTTTAGATGGATACGGTTCATTGGTCCCAATGATCATCGAAAATCATGCAAGGCAAACCGAAATGATGGATTTCACTAGACAGTATGGCAGGTTTAACGTGGTTGGGTTGATGTGACTTGAAGTTGAATAATTCGATTTGATATGTTTATGGTAGGCATAGCCAGTATTGGAGAAGTCAAAGGACCGATATAGAAAGGAAAGGAAATATAATGGTTGGTATCAGAGGTCTCAATGGTGAATTGCACAGAAGGGTGGATGCTGTTCAGGGAACTGGTGATGTACTGGTGAGAATCGGCATGTTCGAGGGTATAAATGTTATCTGCAATTGGCTATACAATAAGATATGTTGGTTGTTAAGTTGGTTCAAGCATTGGTCAAACACGTTTAGCAGTAAGTCGCACGCTTCTTTGGAAATGTGACCTCCCATGTGAATACTGCCACAATGGAAATAAAACTTGTTTCTGAAGGATACATATTATGTTGAGTCAAAGATGAGTTTAATGATCTACATCGTTGTCGAGGTATTAAAGTTGGTTTCAGTGTTGTCTATAGCAAAGGTGTTTTATTAGGAGTTGGCTTATGTTGAAGAATAGGCTCGCTTCGTCTCAGATGCAATGCATGCAGGATGTCGGAACGATGAGTTTTGAAGCATTATTAATCAGTTGCTGGCTATTTTTGATACAGTGATGGCCTGGAAAAGACGAGTAATGGTTGGAACAATGGATTTTTGCTACGCATTGCTGGGAGCACAATGGGTGAGGGGGATAATGTGGAATGGAAGGTTTATTTCATCGACCAAGGCGAACAAAATGAGGAGGGGTTGAATGAATGGGTTTTATCAGGTTGGCAATCAGATGGACTGATTTTCTAGTTTCTGACAAGGCTGGCAACATATTTCTTAGTTCAAGTTGAGAATTCAAGGTCATGTTCGAGGGGGGGGGGGGGGAATGAGGCTTAATGGCGCGTCGACAACTTGGTCATTAGCGCCAACCTCAGTCACAGTGCAGTGGTCCGGGTTGCCACTGCACCACACATTACAGAGATGTTATTCAAACCCCTAATCTAAATCTTGTCATACATCTGTACCTCCTGCAAAAATTGAAAAACACCGGACAGGAGGACAGACTTATCGCCCAATTGACGCGCAATGTCATGCGGAAGATGGAACCGACGACGAACACCATCAAGATGGCGACAATCAACAAGTAAGTGCCGGACCGTAAGTGGCCGCCGACACCAAGAACATTCAGGAGGGTCAACCCCCCGCAAAAGGAAACAGTGAGTAAGCCGGGTGTGACCAATCCGCAAACGGGCCAACACAACCTCCTCACGGCGACTACGGCGACACGCCGAGTGCCACTCCTCGACAGTGCCTTTAATGGTCCGTAACTTATTACCGTCTTGTCTGTCCCACAAGGTTTGCCAAAAAGCGTGTAACCTCAGACGCAGAGTTGGAAAGGCATCTGAGGGAACAAGGCTGAGATCCCTACCGAGAGGGCCAGAAAGGGCCCCTTTCGCAGCAGAATCAGCTTGTTCATTCCCTGCTATCCCAACATGGCCCGGGATCCAGCAGAAAAGCACGGTTTTCCGCTGGCCAGGCAAGCGGGAAAGCAAAGCTTGGACACGTTGTGTCAAGGGGTTCCGAGGATTGTAATTCGCCAAGGACTCCAGGGCACTCATGGAATCACTAAAGACAATGAAATGCGTGCCCTGAAGGTCAAGGATCCATTCCACCGCCAAACCAAGAGCCAAAAGCTCTGCAGAGAACACAGAATAGCCTGATGGAAGGCGATGGGCAATCGTTACACCCTTACACACACAAGCACACGCCACGCCAACGTCGGACTTCGACCCATCAGTAAACAGGCGCTGATAACCGGCGTACTGAGAACTCAGCCGCCGGAACTCCTGTAAGTACCTTGCTGGTAAAGTGGAACCCTTCGGGAGGGACGCCAGAGCAAAAATGAAACTGCCACCTGGGACAAGCCAAGGGGCAACTGGCATTCTCTCAAGCCTCAAGACGCAGGGCATTTCAAAGGCTATCTCGTGACAGGACTGCTGGAGCCTATCGCGGAAATCACCCTTACCCACCCTGCGTCTACCGACTCGCAAGTCTGGCCCAAAAACCATGGACCAAGCAGGACTGGATTGCACAGCACGCAAACGCACAGCATACTGAATGGCAAGCTGTCGCCGACGAATGGCCAAAGGTGGCTCCGAGGCCTCAGCATAGAGGCTGACCACTGGAGAAGTTCGAAAAGCCCCAGTCGCCACACGCAGGCCACTGTGATGCACTGTGTCCAACATCTGGAGAGTGGAGTCACTAGCCGAATCATAGACCATACACGCATAATCAAGTTTGCTGCGGACAAGGGCTCGGTAGAGGCGCAACATGGCAGCGCGATCGGCACCCCATGAAGTGCCCGACAGGACCCGCAAGATGTTAAGCGCCCGCAAAGCCTTGTCTTTAAGCTGGCGTAAGTGTGGAAGCCAAGACAACCTGGAATCGAACACCAGACCCAGGAAACGTGCATGTGGGACAACAGGAATTTGTGCCTGCCCCAAGTACAGGCAAGGATCCGGGTGCAGTGTTCGTTGGCGGCAAAAGTGGATGCACACAGTCTTGTCCGGAGAAAACCGGAAACCATTACTTACCGCCCAGGTCTGGACTTTGTTAATTGCCAGCTGTAGCTGCCGCTCGCAGGTCTGCATGCGAGCTGCCCGAAAGCGCAGGCCGAAGTCATCGACAAACAATGACTGGGGAACAGCAGCTTGCTGAGCAATGGGGTTGATCCCTATAGCAAACAAGACGACACTAAGAACACCACCTTGAGGCACACCATTCTCCAAGACAAACGGGCGGGAAAGAGTCGCCCCGACACGAACGCGAAAAGAACGGCCTGAGAGGTAAGCAGAAAGCAACAGTGGCATCTGTCCCCTCAAGCCATAGTTATAGAGTTTACGGAGAATCCCATAACGCCACGTCGTATCATACGCTTTCTCCAAGTCAAAGAAAACCTGAACCAGATGATGACGCAGGCGAAAAGCCTCCCTCACATCTGATTCAAGGGCAACTAGATGATCGATAGTTGACCGAAACCGTCGAAAGCCACACTGGGACACAGATAAGAATCCCCGTGATTCCAACACCCACACCAACCGCTCACTGACCATCCGTTCCATAAGTTTACAGACACAGCTAGTCAGAGCGATTGGGCGATAACTGGAAGGAGAAGTAGGGTCTTTGCCCGGTTTTACAATCGGGATGACCACTGCTGTCTTCCATGCTGCTGGAATAGAGCCCTCTGCCCACACACGGTTGAACATCCCCAGCAAGAACTGCTGGGATGCAAGAGGCAGATGTTTCAACAGTTGATAGTGAATATCATCAGGCCCCGGGGCGGAGTCATGCGACTTGGACAAAGCTGAAACAAATTCCTGCCAGGTAAGCGGTAAATTGTACTCCTCTAGCCCATCGGAGCGAAAGTCAAGAAAGCGAGCCTCTTCTCTACGCTTAATCCCGAGGAAACCAGGATCATAATGGTCATCACCCGAGACCCGCGCAAATGCAGACGCAAGACAATTGGCGATATCTGGCACAGAAGAGATCACGGTATTCGCCACCTTCAGCTGTGAAACCGGGGAAGGCACGCTCCTCCCCGAAATCTGGCGCACCTTCCGCCACACCTGCTGAGAAGGCGTGGAGCGCGTGATCGACGAAACATAAGCTGCCCACGAAGCACATCTAGCCTCACGGATGACATACCTGGCACGGGCACGACAGCGCTTAAACGCTACAAAGTTGCCAGTAGTCGGGCTGACCGTGAATGCCCGCAACGCTCGCCGGCGGGCCTGAATGGCCTGCCCGCAAGCAGGCGTCCACCACGGAACAGGAACCCGCCGCGGCTGTGTGGACGTACGCGGGATAGTAGCATGAGCAGCAGCAAGGACCACATCAGTGAAATGAGTGGAAAGTTCATCCACATCAGAAAAGTCCTCAACCGCACGCTGAAACACAGCAGCCTCAGCAAATGCTGACCATTCAGCACGCTTAAGCGCCCACCGGGCTGGCCTGGAAGCCACAGAACCCCCTTGTGTTGTGGACAACACAATGGGGAGGTGATCACTTCCATGCAGATCGGCAGTGACAGCCCAAGTGAAGTGAACTGGGATGGCCAGCGAGCAAAAGGCTAAGTCCACCGCTGACCAATTGCCCGTTGCCAAGTTACAGTGTGTCATGGC
>JAHWFP010176323.1:0-12562 GCA_023313725.1 Lithobius niger | reverse complement strand
GCATCGACTGGTATTTTTGTTACTGATGCCGATGTTGGTCAATTTACCAATAACAAGCATGATCAATATAACCAACAGTTGAAAATTTTTCAGAAAATTGGTAGGCTACACCATTTAAGTGGTCAAGTGGGTAAAAAAAAAAAAAAAAAAAGTGCTTTTAGGGCACAATAATAAAAAAAAAATGCCTGCCTAGACTTCTTGAGAAAAAAAGATTGAAAAATAGCCTCCTTTTCTTAAGAAAATTGCATTTTTTCCATTTTCCCATGGACTGACAATCAGTCGGGTTCAAAGCTGTTGTTGGTACAGCAGCCCCAAACCTACCTTAATATCCACACTGCGCAAAGAATTTAAGTAGCCTAGTAGTATCTCAGCTGAAAGCATCGGAAAATATTTTCCTTCCTTTTGCCAAATTCTACGACGGACAATCGAATAAAAAATTCAGGAGCCTTGTCCGCTCCGTTCTAGGCAACGGCCATTTACCATCGCAGGACGAAGTAGCTTTGCCGTGCTGCGCCAACAACAACAACACCAGCCTAAAGAGAGATTCATTTAAAGCTGAGATGCAGAAGTATATGATTACGTAGAAGTGGTTATAGCCAAGTCCACAAATTACAGATGCATTTTATTTGAATTTACTTTCCAACATCGTGAAAACATCTGCAGTACAGGATTTTAAATCCAAGTGAGACAATACATTGGAGACAATACTTTTATGTATTTGATTTGATTTGATTTGGATGAGTACTAGTAGTCCAATATCAATATTGGAAGTATTTTATACATATTACTACTTTTTTATTGGAAACTAAACAACCTGTCTTCAGCTGATTTAGTACACACCAAATAGCATAAACAAAACAAAACAAAACCTGTTTTTTTTTTTGTATGGCTTACAAATAGCATAAACTTATTGCTTTAACACTGGTGTTCAGGGCTTATTTTGTGGTTTTTGTTATTGCGAGAATTTGTTTCGAGCTATTGGCTTAGCATTAGCACAAATTTAGATAGCGCTCCTAAAGCAAAAGCATCTTCACAAGTATGTAGTAGCTTTAAACTTAACATTAAAATACAGTTGTAACAGTACGGTCTTAACAGTAAAATACGGTTTAAGTGACGTTAAATCGATAAATCGTCAGGCTCTGAATAATCGCTTTGGAAGCTGTACAGTATTTGACGTCAATTTTGTACTGAATTCTACATGGATTCTTCCTGGTAGATGCCGTTGTTTGTGCAAACATTGTACATAGCTTCTACGTTACATTCTATTGTTTAAAACAGAACAGTGTTGTATGTTTCTAAGCTATAGATGAGGCTAGTTTTGCGCATAACAATGCTAAGAGCACCATAGCAGTACTTGTATTGCAAAAAAGTGTTCAAAATTTGATGTCTGTTTCTGTACAATGCTTTAATACTTCCTGACGATGTTGGACTTGCTAATTGTAGCCGTCAAGTAAATGTTTGTATTTTGTGCAATTCCGTAGCAGCCTAGTCATATGGAAAATGTTAACTGTATGTCTGAATGTGTGGGAAGATTCATGCGGTATTAAGCACTATGTATTCTGAAAATAGAAAAAAGAAACCAAGTGGAATAGACCAAAACTGTCACATCTAAGCTAAATAATAAGGATGCAAACCTCTTTACGTTGCCTTTTGGACTTACGGCCTGTAAGTATGGCTTAGCGGTAGGACTTCGGCTTTTGGTTTCAAAGGTCGTGGGTTCAATTCCCGCTCAGGCAGTCTGACATTTAAGTCCAAAAGGAAACGTAAATAGGTTTGCGTCCTTATTTATTTAACCCTTCTCGAGGTCATTTGATTTTCCGGCCTGTTTAAGCTTGCATTCAAACTACTCATTATCTCTCTCTCCCCGTCCCCGCCCAAACATTGTTGAGTCGACATGCATCATGTAGCAAACTACTCGAGCTCAAACTCAGTTATTCCAGTCCAAATCCGGCTCATGCCATGACAACGAAATGCAATCTGCGTAATGTACGATTTTCGCTGTTTGCCTTGTTTTCCTCTTTCTTGTATATAATTTACAATGATTTGTGTATATTTATATACAAGTTTTTTAATCATGCTTGAAATTCTGTTTGACAGTTATGAAGTCCCCCTCCTGCATAGGCTTATGCAAACTTTTTTGAGGGAGAGGGACAGACTTGGAAAAAAAAAAGGGCAAATGAACAAATTTTTTTATTACAAAATCTTGTTTTTAGAACCAGTTTGCTACTCAATGTAAATTACTGTTTTGCCCTCGAAACATTGCTGATGTTCCGCAATAAATATCTTAGTACTTGCTGATATTTACTGGGGAAGGGGGGGGGGGTGGACAGGAAAAAAGGCATCTAGGCCCTTGCTCTCCTGCCCTACTTTTTACATTTTTCCTACTTCTGAACGGTTAGTGGTAGAAAATTGGGTTTGAACTTTTGGCAAGCTGGTTAAAATCTACACCGTTAATAATTTATGTGTTCATGCATGTTTGTACCTATACCCTTCGGATCTAAGGCACCTACAAAGATGAGAATATGACCAAATGAAAGATAATTAAATTACGCTTCCTTTAGGCCGATTTTTCATTGCTGTAACCTGATTTTTTGACCGTCAAATAGGTAAAAAAAAAACCTGCTACGACGTCACAGTTTTATCAGGCAAAGTTAATTTTGTCTGAACAAGCTCTAACCTTCCAAAATAAACATTGTCTGATAAAACTATGACATCATGAGCAGTTTTTCACATTTTTTAATACAGTATATATCCAACGAATTTGTGATGTTCTTGGGATCAAACAAATGTTGAACACCGGTAAACGGCGATTACAGGGGTTAACGATCGACATTATGGCAATTTTTTTTGTTAGTTAACAGAGGAAAAACACAGTTACACTTTTACCACCACTAAGGATTTAACAAACTACTAAAGATGCTCCGATCTTCTTCAGAAGGTTAACGAACAAACTAGAAAAGCATGTGACTGTTCAAACTTTTCTAATTTGTTCGTTAACGTCTGAAGAAGAAGATCGGAACATCTTCAAAAATTTTAGAGGTTTAGTATTTTGTTAAATCTTGAGTAGCGGTAAAAGTGTAACTGTGTTTTTTCTCTGTTAACTAACAAGAAAAGTCACCATAATATCAGAAAAATTACGTGAAGCATGGATAAACGTTAATAGAGTGAGCGAGGCGAACGATATGGCTTGTAAACTCTTAAAAATAGTGTCGATACTTCAAATACTCGCAGCACAGACTCTTGGCTGAATTTGTGTGTCAGTGGTATACAGTCACTAATGTGCATGCATGTGGTTGTCATATTTCTGTGGGTAGTATTTTTTGTGGTACATTAATTTTGGATTAATTTCTTTGAGTAATGATTTCTTATTCATGTTGCCTTGAGTCTACATATGCAAAAACCCTTTGCCCAGTTTGATTTCCCAACTTAAATATTCAGAAAGAGCGTATAATGCTTGTGAAAATTAAAAATGAACTAGCCACATTGTTCGCTTCACTCACTCTATGTTGTCGATCCATGCTTCGTATAATTTCGTTGATCCCCTCAACATCACCAAATTGATGTACTGATTATTTCGATGCAAACTAATTACAATTGTTATCTCACAGTACATTCATCACATTCCTCAGCAGGCCTGCATTTCATCTACTTCATTGAAAACATATGATTTGTGTGTTTGTTTGCATGTTTGTATGCCTAGTCTTCCGGAATTAAGGTTTCTACAAAGGTAAGAATAGCGCTAAATGAAAGATTAAGAGAGCAAAGCGAGAAACACATTGAAAAGGTTTAGTTTACGTGGAAAACGCTCGCTTTGCTAGCTCCATCCATGCATCTCTGTGCTTCAGAAACGCGAATGTTTCACAAAGTTTTAAAACCCATAGGTCTGCTTCTTCCGTACTATTAGTCAGTTGCAAAACCATTTTTTAAACCTCTATTAGTCTGACGCAAAAATATGTCCTCTTTTTAGGTATTTTTGTAGCAAGCAAGTTTCTTAACTGGTAACCAGTGATTGCAGTCGTAGTTGATCAACATTGACACTGGAAATTCTACACTACACCACAAACAAACTTTAACACAGTTCCCCTTGAATTTTCAGTGAAGTTAGGGTCCATTCAGCTTCTGAGGTGTTGGCTCTGAGGAAGGTGAATGGACCCTAATTTCACCGAACTGCCTGATAAAATAGTTCGATCAGGCAGAACTGTTTTATTTGCCTGATCGAACTATCATGTCGAGAGTAATTCTCGGAGCAGTTTTTTATTGTATTTGAGGGTCAACAAATCAGGTTGCAGCAATGAAAATAGGCGTATTCGAAGCGTAATTTAATTACCTTTTATTTGGCGCTACTCTCATCTTTGTTGCTGTCTTAGTTCAAGAGAAGTAGAGATACACACACTCACAAATAAGAATCTGTTTTGAATTGTAAACCTCTTTTGTGTTCTTCTTTACTTCTAGCCCCAACCCGAACTTCTTCCCCCCTCCTCCGTACCTTTGGCATTTGAAGACGGACCCGAGACAGAATTATTTGATGTGGAACTAGTCAAAGACCAACAGGGATTGGGCATTACCATTGCGGGATACGTTTGCGAAAAAGGTACGTATTTGCAGCGGTCAGTGAAATAATTCACTACTTGATGGTTCTTTGGCATCAAACAGGCCTAGGTTGCATAATGAGGGTGGGTAATGCAAATTACTCTACTGGCTGGGGAAAAGGGCAATGAATAAACGCATCTGGGATGCTGATTTCGTTAAAATTGTTTGGTTTTATTGAATAAAACTAATGTAAAAGTAAACTGTATTTCGCTGCCACTTTAGCACTTTATTGCGTGAGCCGAAAAAGAGCTTAGATTACTCACACTAACCGTTCACGCAATACCAAAAGTTCCACATAAATGGTTATTCACAGGCGAATTTTCGACGGCTGAGATCTGCCATCTTCTTCAGGCCAAGCTTCGGAAACTTGGAAGTAACTGCACAAACGTTCACAAATTTGAATTTGGCGTAGATGGGACATTTACATGGAAGTTTTGGTATTGCTTGAACGGTTAGTGTGAGTAATTCCGTCAAACCAAAGTAAATTCGACGATGTCGATCTTTAGTAAGGAACTTAGACCTATCCTATCAACAGTAAAATACCTGTTTGTAACTGTGCACAGCCATTTAGCTCCATATCTGTGTTTGTTGTAAAATTAAACCAAACCGAACCGTGGTAATGGCTCAGGCCTAACTAAGTTGAAAAGATGTTTTTCAGGAAACAACACAGGCAGCTGAAGGTGTTCAAGCTCCCACGACGAAATTTGCTTAGTGGATATGTGACGTAATCCTAAGGGTATATGATACCACACTGAATCATTTAAGTCATCTTCTGGAGGCGTGGGCAAATGAACTGCTTTAGCTCCTTTGTGGGTATTTGATTCAGGTGTACCATTAGATCATTAATGGCATGCTCCTGGTAAAATGAAAACACCTTCATCAGATGTAAGGGCGACTGGTGGGGGTGACAAATTTGACCTGCTTGTTGCGGCAGGCATTTGCGTTACGAGTTAGTAATGTAACTTGACTGTTCAGGAGTATTAATCTCATGAAGGAAGAGAGGGTAATACAAGTTGTCAATGTAACATTACTCATACGGACACAACGACTGAGTAGACTGGTAATAGGTTCCAACAATACTTGAGGGCCAATGTAGCCATATGGGCGGCTAATCACAAGTTACAGTACCAAGTAACACGTGGGTATTCCAGGCAAAGAGTGCTAACCAAAAGTAAGTCCTTTGGCCTATGTATGTCTGACTTTTATATAGCCAGGCACACATTGCGAAGTTTCAAACAATTTTACCCAAAATGTGCAATCCCAAAACCCAATCGAACAAGTTTCTGCATTTTAAATTGCTGAAACTAGTCCGGTCTTGTTCTTGTTAGCTAGAACCCCTAGTCTAGTGCAGAACTTCCCAAGAATATGTCTGATAAATCAATTCTAACAACACCCAGAAGTTGCACCATAGTAATGTAAGGCTACCGGCAACTGGTTGTTACTACGGAATCCCAAAAATATCGAAAGTATGTTTGGTACAATATTTTAGTTCAATTTAAATCAGGGGAGGGGAGCTAATAAGGTTGCATAAGGGCAATGTAGCCATCAGCTCGACAGCATGCATCTAGTTATTCTATCATTTAGTTAGTTCTAGTAGTAGATAATATGCTACAAGCCCATACTTTCTGCCCAAGGATTGATTGGTCTTTTTTAGGGGTTCTGACAAAATTTGCGCAAATTTCCACCATTTTCTTAGTTTTTGACCGATTTTATGCTTAAATACACCATTTTGATCATCTCGACAATTCGTTTACATTGGCATAAAAACCTGCAGAATCGGTTAAATCATTCAGAAATGATTTAGTTAAAACCAATTAATGTGTGGTAACGTAAAGTAAACCTTATCGATTGTGGGGTATCTGTGTCCGAGAAACTTTTTTTTTTACTTTGCCGGTTCTAAGGCTGTTACCTGTAAAGGCAATGTACCTCGCCATTGGGTGAACTGCGACGTGTCCGTCCAATTAGTGCCAACACAATGCAGCAAGCTTGGCTTATTGTACAAACCAATTAGATCCACTTATTGCACGCGGCACGTTACTTGAAATTCCTTGAGAGAAGTGTATTGTCCCAGCATGTTGAAAAGCTGAGAGAGTCGACTCAATCGTCGGTTGGTGTTCGAAGTACAACTCGCAAGGTTGGACCTCCGAATTGCTTTAGGACTGAGGCAGGCTCCAACCTGGAACCAGTGACTGATATGTGATACCACCCCTAACTGTGCAGTAAGGAATGAATTGGAATTGACTTTGATCTTGACGCCAAGCGTCCACTCCCCCGAGTAGTTACAACGTTTCTAGTTGAAATCCTTCCGTATCGTGCTGATTATTAATTGTAATTTAATTATTTAATTCTTTCCAGATGAAATCTCGGGAATTTTTGTTAAAAGTGTAACGGACGGCAGTGCTGCTTCCTTGGATGGTCGAATTCACATCAATGACCAGATCATCGAGGTAAGGAAAAACGAGGGTAATTTGAGATTGTTGTGTCACAGCAGATGAACCGGTTCATGAATAGATTTGCAATCGAGACGAAAGTTAACATTGCTTTGAGGCAGCATCCTATACAGAAGGTATTTACAGTCAGTCGCTGATGTTGTCCAAAATTAGTACAAAATACCGGCAACCGGCATCTACAGTGGTCTGAAAACGACATAACTAGGGAAAAACACACACTACCATCACGCAGTGATCACTACCATTTAAAAGCACGCGCATGTATGGTTGCGTCACTCCATACAGTGTGACACAACCATACACGCACGTGCTTTTAAATTGTTGGAATTCACGAACTTTCATTATGTAGTTTTCGGGCGTTCTTTGTTTTGTTGTGATACTTCTGAAGAAGGTGAACGGGTGGTGAACTTCACCGAAAATTCAAGCGAACTTTGTGGTGTTTCTGCGTGTTGGTCGAGTGTGTTTTTCCCTAGTTATGCAGAATTAGTAGCTCCAACATAATGGTTATTGGACCTACATTGCTGGTTGAAAACCTGCTATAATCAGTTCACAGGCACAGTTTGTTGGCTTTGTTCAGAATTTCCGTAAGGATACCTATAATATGTCCCCTGTAAGTTTTGGTGAAGTATATGGTCGTTCACCCTTTTCAGCCTCCAAAAACACACAAATTTTGGTACTAACAATATGCTTAAATTCTCACCAGATGGAATGCAAACACCATGCTCGTCAATACAAGGACGGAGTTTTTACACGATTCCACGATCGTGGAAAATTATCATCTTTCCCAAAAACGTTCAATAACACTTTCTGTCGAAGAGTAAAACGTTGGTTACAGAGTCTAGGTTCCATATTTTATCGTGGAATTTCGTGGAATTTGATGTTTTCCGTGGAAAATGTTGCATTCCGTGGAATTCCGCTTAATTTGAGGTATATTTAAAGTTTTTCAGCAGTTTTTCACAAAAATTAAAATTGAGATTTAAGAATTTTTTTTTAAACGCCTGTCGGATACATGTGAAAGGAACGTTGATAGGAGCGTACTAGTGGTTTCCTATCTTATACCTCTGGTTTCGTTCTCACGCGCATGCGTTGTGGCTTTACTGCCGGCTTCTAGCTGATTTACTGCTGCACCCACTCGTGGAATTAGCCAATTTTATCGTGTAAATTTGCATTTTGCTCATCGCGTCGCGGAAAATGAAAATTTTTATCGCGGAAGAATTCCGTCCTTGTATGCACCACCGATATGTACAGATTGGCTTTCGAGATGTTTAACTTAAACTACTCTAAAGCGGTTGCCATCTTCCAACTGTTAGTAGTCATAATTGTCTTGCTTTGTACAGTTCACCTAGTTTGCTGCAGCAGACATTACATACGTCTAGACTTCGACACTGCATGTGTAGCCACCGTCATCGTCACAACATCTACATTACAATGAAGTACATTGTGATAGCAAAATCAGAGTTCTAACAGAGCATTGCTTTGTATTCCATTTGCACGAGTATTCAAATTGGAATCAATTGGAATCGAATTTTCAAGCTGAGTCCATGAGCCTAGTTTGAGTACAAACTGCACACTCTGCTCAGACGATGTTTGACGCACCATTACTCTAAATTTAGAACCTAAAGTACTTTCCTGCTCTTTCTAACTTCTTTTTCGGCACCATTACATTTAGTTTTCACATTCTCGGTATTTAGTTCTATTTCCATAAGCGGCGTAGCTTAAGTGTTGCTGGAGCCCGTAGCCTTTTTGTTTCGGTGCTACAAATCAGCGCAGCGTATGTATTGTAGATATGCAGCAGAACTGTGGTATATATTGTTTTATCGTGCATCGTGGTGTTGAGTTTGTACTGCCATGGTAACGGAATTTCGAAAGTGTTACACATAGACGTATTAATATTTTGTACCTTTCATAGCGGTGCAAACGTCTACCCCGTAATTTCGTCTCGTGTAAACAGATTTATCACCCTACGAGAATTTAAGGTAAATTGCGATTCCCCAAGCCAGTCTCAACAGCACTTTTCATAGCCATGTTGAAGGGAATTCTCCGAGCACTCTTTTTCAAATGAAGTGAATATGTGTAATTAACTGTTCAGGATTTCAAATTTACAATGGTGAGTGTTAGGAAATGCTGACAACTGGCATTTACGGTGGTATAAAAATGACACGAGTCTAGGAAAATACACAAATACATGATGAACATTTCTCCAAATGTTTACTTAAATTTTCCATGAAGCTTACAACTATTGTTCTCCTTCTACAGAAGTGTTGTTCAACACACATCAAAACTTCGGACATTTTAGTGCGTATTGAGAAACTTCTGAAGAAGGTAAATGGTAGTTGTAAGCTTTACAGAAAATGTAGGTGAACATTTGAAGAAGTATTCATAGTGGGGTTTTCTATGCATTTTTGTAGACTCAAACGAGTGTTAGATCGATAAATTCGAAAAAGCGTAATTTCTTTTGTCATAATTGGTCGATTTACGGTAAAGCAATACTTTTGGGGTTTCAAGGAATGGAGCAAATTTCATTCTAATTGGAACATTTATTTAGTATTCACCCAGACTACAGAAGTGTAATTAACCGAGAAACCAACCAACATTTTGCAATTTTGTGTCCATTATAGGTTACGCCACATTTTGCAACATGTCCGTAATAGGTTACCAACATTTTGCAATTTTGTGTCCGTAATAGGTTACGCCACATTAGCAATAATTTACAGTAGCTGTCCCTGTACATTTTTTGAGATTTATTATGAAACGGAACAAAATTTTTTTTTAAATATGAAAGTGACAGTGGTAGAATGAGTGTATAGATTGGAATGAGATTGTATCTCCTAATTTGCGGCTCTCATATTTATATCTTACTGGACGGTGCCACTGACATATTTGTATGCAAGGTAATGAAGGCCATGTGCAAATGACGTCACACAAATTTTGCCATTTTCTTCGCGCTCTTCCACCACCAGATTTTGTCGCAAGCTTTGTCAACCACCCCAGAATACGATATCATTTTATTGTAAACCCCCCCCCCCCCCCCAACTACATTACCAGTGAAGATGATAAGAACTTGAAGAAATCTAGCGATTTTTTCGTTAAAATTCATGAAATTGGGCCGAATTTATCCAAATTTCTGATGACTTTTTGCTCTCTATCCCGTCGTTTTGGTAGTTATTCCAATTGAGATATGATTTATACTTTACCTCAAGGTAATGAACAAATTTCTACTTGAAGTTTTGGTGGAATTCAGTTAAGTTAAGACTGTGGTCGTCCACCTTCTGCAGAAGCAACTACGGCTCAAACACTCTTTTTGCGAACACATGTTTGTCTATACGCATGTGATCGTAAAAAAACGTATCCGAGCCGCTCGTAGTTGCTTCTGAAGAAGGTGGGCAGCCACAGTTGTAACTTGACTGAATTCCACCTAAGTGTAGTGTGCTTTTTAAAAATCTTGTCTCAGTGTTTCATATTCACCACAGTAAACACCGATAGCATACATTTTTCAGTTATTCCGATACATGGTGGCAGTAAGAGAATTAGATAACGCAGATTTTCTTGGACATGTCTCAAATGCTGCCTGAAGTGTTGCAACATTCAAATCTGTTCTCAATAGCTTTCTTCTTTAATTTGTTTTTCACGGTACATTCCTGTTAGTATTTCTCTATTATTGACCTAATTAGCCATCGAGACGGGGCCACATTCACATTGTGAAGTTTAAACTAGTGCTAAAAAAGTGTTAAATCTCATTCAGCCAAATGGCACATTGTTTCAGGTTTCAAGATTCCATTTTGTTTTATTCTTTAGGTGGACGGCCAGTCGCTCCAAGGTTACAGCAACCACCAGGCCGTGGAAGTTTTGCGTAACACTGGCAAAATGGTCAGGCTGAAGTTGGTTCGGTATTTGAGAGGCCCTAAATACGAACAGCTGCAGCAGGCGATTGGTAAGTTTAGACATCAAAGATGTTAATTGTCAAGAGATGTTCGTTTTTCCACAAAAAAAATACCTTGTCATCCGACATGAAATCAACGATTCTGTGGTGATTTCTAGAGATGCACCAAATATAAAGTTTGCTGAATGCCTAATATACAACCGAATAGTTAAACTGCCGAAGACTGAGTATTCGGCACTGAACAATTAACATATTTAGCCGAATACCGAATTATTCGTCCCTGTGCTGAATAACTGACAAATAGGCCAAATACTGAATTATTTGACCGAATACTTGCCCGAATGCTCTGTCGAACACCAGTAAATTAAACATATGGTATTGATGAAAATTTGTGACCATGCTGATCAAGGGTAGGCGTATTAGTTGACCAGATTTCCTCATGATAAAACATGATGAAATAGAGGTAAAGGTATACAACGCACATGTTCACGTTTTGAAAGCCTTACCCTGTCCCTCAAAATATTTACATCCCTCAACAATCTTTCAATCTTTTAGGACTGTTAAAAGACATTTCCTTACAAACCAAAAACAAAATACGGAGCCAAACATTCTTACATTAACAACATTGTGTAAATTTACAGGCCTGATGTATTCTAATCAGCCGAATACACACAAATACTAATACTATTAACTCCAGACTTCATAGGCATCTATGAGGTGCTTAGTCACTAACTATCCAGCATGAGGTATTTCGCAACAAGCCCCTTATGAACCTACAAGGAACGTCAAACCCCTCGATTAAGTATATTATTAGTCAGGAGTTTGGTGAGCAGCTTACTTTAATTACAGTGAACGTGAAATGTGCATTGTATATAGAGTGTCTTGTAAATATCGTAGGTGATAAGGCACTAAATATCGTAGGCTATGGGAGCGCCAAATTTTAATCATGTTTCATAAGAGTACTTTTACTGTGTGTGTACTTTGTAAATCTACACTTTCAGTTTACACTTTGTAAATGTTTGAAGCGCCATTGCTCTAAATTTAGAACCTAAAGTACTTTGCTTTCTAACGTTTCTTATTCGGCACCATTACGTTGAGTTTTCACATTCTCGGTATATAGTTCTATTTCCATAAGCGTTGTGGTTTTAGTGTTGCTGCAGGCCTTAGCCTTTACGTTTCGGGCCCACAAATCGGTGCAGCGATTTTTCCCTCTAGCCTTTACGCTTCGGGCTCACAATCGGTGCAGCGATTTTTCCCTCTAGCCTTTACGTTTCGGGCTCACAATCGGTGCAGCGATTTTTCCCTCGAAGTAAATTTCCCTCGACATTCAGTCTGAGGAAATTAAATCTGGAAAGGAGTTTCGTTCATAGCAGCACTCGAGGTATTTTCGCTGACAGATTTTGCATTTAATAGATTTGTGTTTTATTTGTCTTGTATTCCTTGAAGTTTCTTTTACAAGTCCTTGAAAAATCCTGGAAACTCCTGGAATGTCACGTTTACAAGCGAGTATGAATCGTGATCAAGCTAGAGGGTTCCAGAGTTTTCCTGGACTGATTTTGTAACCTTTCTGTGCCCTAATAGGGAAATATTACTAGCCATAATTGGCCTAATTTAGGTTTCAAAGATACACAAATTAAATTTA
>JAHWFP010176317.1:0-11549 GCA_023313725.1 Lithobius niger | reverse complement strand
GAGTGCTTCGGTAGGTTTTGGCGAATTTCAAATGCAGATTTGAAGATCTTCCTGGTGGAAAGTCTGGATTTGGGCTTCCCCAAGAGGTTTGTATTTGGGCAGGCTATTGACGTTAAAAGTTTGGGCCAATTCGGACCATTATTGCAAAAACGGCGAGATTTGCCTAGGCGAGGCATTTGGGTGCCTCAAGAAAAAAATTTCAAATATTTTGGTGGCGCTAGTTTACACGCCCCCAAACGCAGGATTTTATTCGGGGTTCCTGAGAACTCGGAATAAAAGCTATAATAAAAGGGTTAGTGCACACAAGATATGCAGATAACAAGACTGCCAAATTTAAGCAAAATTGACATGAAATAAAATACACTGTTTACATAGATGTTGACTTTGCCGTTTTGTATTTTTGGGGGACCAACGTTTTTGTGGCTTAGAGACCTTTAAGTAAATTTAAAAGTTACAATTTAAAAACACTGTTTTTGCAGCCATTAACTGAATACTGTCCGCGCTGCTTGGTGCAGGATTATCGTACAAGTATTTGAAAATGGGGCAAAATAGACATTTATCAAGAAACACACTAGTTTTAAAATACAAAGTTAAGGTGTTTGTTTCGTTATAACAAATAAATGAGGCCATCTACTGCTCTGGTAATATGTCCCGTACGAATTCTGACTCTGCTCTAGTCATTTTTTTTTCTGGGATGACTGCGAAATTAACCCTCCGCCGCATTTCAATAAACCTAGCCGCTGCGATAGGGATCGGAAAATCGAATACTATGGGCACGCATAAAATGACCGGCTCTATTTACTGTTAAACTACTCCCACTGGGATGGTTTTAGGTTACCAAACAACTTGTTTACATATGCAATTTGACCCTGAAGGATTTTGAGATAAGACCCATAACTTAAATATAACAATACAACACTGGGAAGTTTTGTGGATAAAAACTAACAACCTTTTAACGACAGAGTTGACCTTTTGCCCTCAGAGGTAAGACAGACGGCTGTTTTTGGGAAGAAAGCCATTTCGTAGAAAACATAAAGAGCCAACCGGGGACAGATTGCAGCTCCCGTAGAATATTAGTGTCGTTACAATCTTTATCAATATTCTCCCACAAAGGGAGACGTTGATAGTGACAAAAAGAGTAAAACATAGGCACTTAAAATTTAGGTGTGAAGGCCAAAACGGGAATTTACTGAGAGCTACTTAAGGATGAGCTCTAACTGACCAAAATGACAAAATTAAAAATGCAGGTAAAATTTTAATTTTCAGTCAATTTGTACTGAAAACAAAATGTTAAACATTTAAGAATTTGTTTAAACAAAATATCTACTTAATGCGTCGGCGTTCAAGTGAAACTTGCCAGGCTTGTACCGACAGTGTAGTCATAGTCTTGGAGGGTGAGGCTCCACCTAAGCAATCTGGGATTTTTGCCAGACATTTGCTTGAGCCAGTGGAGTGGGTTGTGATCTGACTCTATGATAAATTTTGTCCCATAGATGTAGGGGCGCAATTTAGGAACAGACCAGATCAGACAACCACACTCTTTTTCTGTTGTCCCGTAATTCTGCTCACGGGCTGTTAATTTACGTGAAACGTAAAGACAGGGGTGTTCATCTTCACCAAATTCTTGTGACAACACGCAGCCCATGCCACGGTCGGAACAATCACATTGGAGGATGAAAGTTTGGTTGAAGTCGGGGCTTTTAGGACGGGAAACGTCACTAAGGCGGTTTTCAAAGTCTCAAAGGCAGTTTGCTTTGAATCATCCCATGAAACGGGATCGGGTGCATCCTTTTTCAGTGAGTCTGTCAGGCTTGCACAGATTTCGGAATAGTGTAGAATGTAACGTTGGTAGTAACCAACCAAACCAAGGAAGGAACGGACATCTTTCTTAGTTTGTGGCCGTGCGAATTTTTGAACAGCCAAAACCTTTACTTCTGAAGGGGTGCGAGTTCCATTGCCCACTTCGTGACCAAGAAAAGTAGCTTTGCTGCAAGCGACCTACAATTTTTTTGCGTTCCCCGTTAACCCGGCCTTCTTGACAGTAAAGAGAAAGTTGAAAACGTTGTCCAAGTGTTGTTGCCACGTTTCGGCACCAACTGCGGTGTCTTCTTGAAAAGGAGTGACATATTCTTCCATGCCACGAGTGACACTGTCTATAAGCTTCTGGAAGCAAAATGGAGCATTCTTCATCCCCATATTCATCATTAGGGGAGTAAATTTCCCTATGGGGGTAGTGATAGTGGCGGCCATTGAAGCCTGCGGCGTCAGGCGCACTTGCCAAAATCCACGGTTGAGGTCAAAAATGGAAATGTATTTCCACTTGGCTGCACGTTCAATACATTCCTCAATGTTGAGAATTGGGTAATCTTTAGTTACCATATTGTTGTTCAGCTCTCGGTAGTCAGCTACAGGACGAGGGCTGGCGTCTTCTTTTTGTACAATAATCATGGGGGATCCATGTGGGGAATCCGTTTCCACAATTAAGCCCAGCATCTCTGTAACTATCAAGTCACGTTCAAACTTGGCATGTCTGTAATATTTACACGGCTTGACTTGTGTGTCAATTAACTCCACATCGTGGATGACAATGTCGGTACGTCCCGGCAGAGTAGAAAAAAACACTATCTACCTGGTCAAAGACTTTAAGCAAGTCGGATTTTTGAGACTCTGACAAATCTCCTGTCTTTTTGAAAAGACTCACGGCTTCTTTCGAGTTAAGATGGCCATCACCAGGCTTGCCGGACCAAACATGGTCGTGGTGAGTAAACTCACGTTCGTCATTATACGAATGGTTGCTTGACCCCTCCCCAGGCAGATAGGGCTTGAGCAGGTTGATGTGATAAACAGTCTACTTCTGAGAACCAAACGATTTTTTTATTAAGTAATTGGTGTTTGAAAGGCGTTTAACAACATCACAGGGTCCATCCCAATAAATTTCCAACTTATTGGCTCGATCAGGTTTAAGGACTAGAACCTTATCACCTTCCTTGAACTTGCGTTCAACTGCCTTACGGTCATAGTAGGTCTTATTTTTTTGCTGGCTCTTCACAATATTTTCTTGTGAGAGTTCCCGTGAGTATTTGAACCTCTGGAGTAAATCCAGGATGTACTCAAGGACGGATGGGTGGACGTCGGGTTCAACCCATTGGCTTTTAACAAGCTCGAGAGGGCCTTTCAAATTTCGGCCATACACCATTTCAGCAGGTGTAAATCCAGTACTCTCATGTGGAGCAGTACGTAGTGCAAACATTGCACCGGGGAGGCATCGTTCCCAATCTAGGGGATGCTCGTGGCAAACCGCTCTCAGCACTGCTTTGAGGGTTCGGTGAAATCGCTCCACGCTGTTGGACTGTGGATGATTCACACTTGAATTAATACACTTAATTCCGCATTTTTCAAGGAATAAAGTGGTGAGGGCGGATATGAAGGGTGAGCCTAAATCCGATTGTAATTCAGAAGGAAAGCCTAACCTTGAAAAGATGCCGAGGAAGGCGTCTACTACACTTTGGCTGTTGGCCTCTTTAAGGGGCACGGCCTCGGGAAACTTTGTTGCCGGATCGAGGAGAGATAGAATATATTTAAAACCACCTCTACTAGAGGGTCTGATGGGGACAATATCAATAATGAAACGATTAAAGGGCTCCCCATCCATGGGCACAAGCACCATAGGGGCAACAAACTTCTGTCCAGATTTTCCATTTTTCTGGCAGGTAAGACAAGTCAAGACAAATTGCTCAATGTCACTAAAACATTTGGGCCAGTAAAAATTTGTAAGCACTCTTTCTTTTGTTTTAGAACGCCCAAGATGGCCAGCCCATGCATTTGCATGTGCAGTGCTTAAAACCAAATTTCTACACTCCTGGGGAAGAACTAGTTGCCTGTTTATTAGCGGCCTTCCCTCAGGGCGAAAAGGTTTGCGAAAAAGCAAATCGTTATCAACGAAAAACAACTTGTTTTCGTCTTGCTGGCCTTCTGGCAGCTCAGCATACTTCCAACACAAAGTTAAAGTTGGGCATTCACGCTGGAGTTTTAAAAACTCGGGTTTGTCAATGTTGAGGAGCTGTGTGAACTGCTCAGTTTGAGGACCTAAAATCGCCTCATCCAAAACGTCTTGTTTGGGGTCGACAAAACGTTCTGTCACTGCTTTTGGAGTAACCTCAATCGAGTCGCTATCTGACTCCTCGCTATCAGCGGGGTTCTCACGGTAATTAGGGCGTAAGAGAGGGAGCTGCTCGGCAGCGCATGCCTGTACACGGGTGACTGCATTCACGTAAGTGGGGAGGGAAACAAGTCCTTTCTCCTCTAAGACAGTTTGAAATGGCACGCCCAGCAACATACTGAAATGCGGGCCAACGTGATCGGATACGAGAGCTTCTGTTTGGATAGCTCCGTAGGGGGTCTGGACCTCAATTAAGGTTATAGCATGTGCGGTAGTCTTATCGGTTAAAGCATTATGACAATGCGTATACTCGCCAGTAAACTGGTCGGGTTTTACGAGTTCACGAGCGATTACATCGTGCGTAGAATCTGTGTCGCGCAAGACACGGCATTTTTGGCCGTTCACGGACCATTCATGGATGTGTTTGGACAAAACAACTTCCGGTGGGGCATGACTGATAAAATTACAATCAGCGGCGGCTGCCTTCTCGTCAGCCATACGAACACGACAATCTTGGCGTCGGTGTCCAATTTTTTTGCAATAAAAACACGTGCCATTGCCTGTGAGACGGGGTTTGTCGAACTCACGGTTTGAGTAAGTGTTGGTGGCTGAACTTCCACTAGGGGTTTTAGGTTTCACCCCGGCGGTACGAGCCGGTTTAGCCGCCTGACTGTGGTTACGATTAGAGTTACCACGATGTCTGTTGGAAGGTTTAGAACCTTGTGCTGTCGTAGAAGCTGCAGGAGTTGCTTTAACAGGACGAGAAGCAGCATCAGTGGAAATCTGCTTATTACGTGTAGTGAATTCATCACACAACTGGGCCGCTTCGGCCAGTCCCTAATTTATCTTGATCAGGGATCCATTTTCTGAGATGTGTCGGACACGATTTATAAAATTGTTCCAATAACACGAGGTTGACAAGTTTATCATATTCACGGTTAACCTTAGCCAAAGTTACCCAACGAGTGAAAAGAGTTTCTAACTCAAATGCGTAATCCTGGAATTGCATTTCTACTCCGTTTTCGAGTGAACGAAATTGAGTTTGCAAAGACTCTTTAGTCTGTACAAAACGGGCAAGCAGTTTACTTTTGACTATTTCGTAATCCTGCATTTCAGCATCAGTTAGCTGATCGCAAACTTTAATGAAAACCTCACCGATGAGGGGTTGTAATCCCGTGACCCATTGGTCTTTAGGAATCTTTTGACTAGTTAAGGTTCGTTCAAAAATCTTAATAAAACTGTTAATATCAGTATTGGGCG
This sequence comes from Lithobius niger, assembly GCA_023313725.1. Lineage (NCBI taxonomy): Eukaryota > Metazoa > Arthropoda > Chilopoda > Lithobiomorpha > Lithobiidae > Lithobius > Lithobius niger. The sequence goes on along the minus strand of JAHWFP010176317.1, from coordinate 6,130 downwards.
TCCACCTATTTACCAAACGAACCATGTTGGCAATTTTACCATGTTTTGCAACTGGATTTGGGGGAGCTGGGGGAGCGCCGTTAGCTCCGTTTGGAGCGGGGTTAAGATTCATCGTAGCAGCATTTAGCTTAGCTAGTTCTAGCTGCTTGTCTAACTTGGCTAGTTCCATTGTGCTAGCACGATCGTTAATTTGGGCTTCTCGGTCTCGAATTTGAGCCTCTTGATCTTTAAGAGCTAATTCATGACCCCGGCGTTTTTCTGCATCCGACACCTCGAGGGCACTTAACTTTAATTCTTCTGCCTTTAAAAACAGTTCATTTTCTTTAGCGGCTAATTCCTTTTTTGCAAAAATAGCGGCTTCTCTCCTTTCAATAGCATTAGCTAGTGCATCGGAAAGTTCACTTAAATCTAATTTGCCATATTCGAGGGCTACCCGTAAGATTTTCTGTGACTCTGCTCTGGACTCGCTAACGGTAAAGCCTAAGTTCAAACAGGCTTTCTTTAGAGCCCTGTTTTGGATATCACGTACGATTTCTTCTAATTCTTCCATTTCTGACATTTTGAGTCTTAATGGTTAACGTGGTTTTAAAATAAAGCTTTTATGAATGAAACAAAAATTAAAAGCAGCCGCTTAAAATTTTACGTTACTTTTGAGTAGAGCGAATTATTTGAAAAACTTCTCTCCCAAATCCAGTAAGATTGCACATAAAAAATACACTTTCCAGACCCCTAGCACTCTGGTATATGAATAGCTAAATTGCATAAATGCTATCAACTACAACACTCGGCTTGGCGGCCTCTAAGCATATGTCATGTACACTTACCCAATTGTACAATCGCTGTACGGTCAGTCTGTCCTTCCGTTCCACCGTAGTACGGGAAGTCCGGCACTGATTTCTGGAGTCGATCATCACTGGCGGTCTAATCCACGGAACCTCGGCGTTGCACGCAAAATCCACGGCTTGGCTGCACGGAGTGCAGGTTCCCTCTTCGGCCTCTTCTCCTACAGCATCGGTTGGGGTTTGGACGGCTCTCGGCTGGAGGACGTCTACTGGAAGCGGCAGCTGTTGCTTCCTGGCGCCGGCAGTGGTTGGAGCTGCGGCGGGGGTTGTGCTAATTTTTTTTTTTTTTGCATTAGTATGACTTCTGCTTCGTGGCCATGTTTGACTGGACCACAGACGTCTAGTTGGAAGTGGCTTGCATCCTTCTAGGCATGTAGCATGGCAGGGGGGAAACGCTTGACGGGAACAGCACCTGTTCATCCCACTGCTGCCACCAACTGTAACGGCAAACGCTACGACGGCATAGGTGCTTGTAACGCCCCCGGTTTCCCTGGTGTACGTGGAGTTTCAGCTTGAGGTTAATCGGTGTTAATGACGACTTTTTACGTTATTCAACACAGCTTGGGCGACTGTCCCAGTATGGGGGATGGAGCGCCGGTCCTAATTAAAGTGGCCTAACCTTAAACTGTCGGTATCGCTGCCACCAATGGAGGAATTAACTGTTTTACTAGCTAAAATTAAAGATGGGCTACATATTTATTTTACACTAAAATACAATTAATCAAATCTAGCAAACGACTGAAGCTTAAAACTCCTGGTTTTATTTTTGCGACAGAAAATAAAGTACACTTTACATTAAGGTTTGCTTCTGAAAGCTTTTGAAATAAATTATTTAAAAGCAACAAGTTTGAATTTACAAAGTAGCAATGCACAATTCAGACAAACACACTTGGTTTGAATAAAAGTTTAAATTTTCACATTAGTAAAAAGTAAATCACGGGTGCTCCCGAAGACACCCGCAAGACTTGACAGCCGCAACTGATTAAAGCCTATCTGACAGTATGTTTCATACACGATCAACCGTCCACAGTTACGTTTCTAAGTTTTCCAAGTACAAAAAGATCAACCTCCCTTAGTTCCCTAGAGAACTGTTCTAAGTAATAAAAAGCCCGGCAATTTTACACTTAGGCATCAGTATGTTTCAATTTGACTTCCACAAAGATCAAACCGTCAATTAGTTTAAGTTAAAAATCCATTTAAAATAAACTGGAAAAGTTGGTTTTTAGTAAGAGAACCACTCTGACGTTATGGGGAGAGAGAACCTAAGATGCCGCTACAGGCGTCTCCACCATAATTTCACAAGCTAGAGAGTTAAGTTTACGTTTTTAAACTAAAATTTAGAATATGGGGATCCTAAACTGAACTTTCAAAAGCTAAACTATAACATACGAACCACTACCATAGTGCCCGGCATGGCATTCTCCGGACATGGCGTCTCCACTCCTGACTGGCGTGACCCTTCTCTAGCTTGAGATCTGTGAGCTGTGCTAATGATCGAGTTCTGGGGCCGGGGTTTTATACACATAACCGGAAGTTGGCGCGGATGCCGAGGATAGCGGCGATGGTCTGATTGGCTGAGGGCCTCGAGAACAATGGAAAGTGGGAGGAGAAGTCGGATGAACAAAGGGACTGGGTGCAGAGCCGTTTGAAGGAGTAGGGACATGTAAAGACGGAAAAGATAGGCCTGTTTTGAGTTTTACTCAATTGAACATTGGGAAATCACTTCATTGTAGAAAAACGAGTGCCCTTGCCTTCCGCCGTCTTGCTGTTGTAAATAGATGTTTTACATCTGGGGATGTTGCTACAAAAGTATGGGCTTTCAAAGTTTTCGTTCGGCCCCTACTAGAACATGCTACTCCAGTTTGGTCGCCTCTTCTTTTGAGCGACATTGACCGCATTGAACAGGTCCAGCGCTGCTTTACCAAGCGACTCCCCGGTTTTCGTGACGTAAGTTACTCTTTACGTCTTGAGAGAACTGGGCTTGAACTACTCGAACTTAGAAGATTGAGGTTCGATTTAATTTTAACCTATAAAATTCTGCGTGGCCTTATTCAAGTTGACCTCCCTATTTTTGACAGGGCATCAAATCTCCACGGTACACGTGGGCATTCTTGGAAGTTGGCTGTACAAGGTTCCAACCTTAATTGTAGAAAATCTTTTTTCTCAGTCCGGGTAATTCCAATTTGGAATGCCCTGAGTTCTTCAACTGTTTGCATGGAGACGGAGTCGGCCTTTCAACGCATGCTCTTAAAAGATCCCCTAGCTCATTTCCTTAAAAGAGGACTTTGAGTATGGTGAAATTCAATCCAACTCTTGTGCGTTCCCCCCCCACCCCTTTTTTTTCATTCAGTGCGGTATTAGTGGCTCACACCCCTTCCGTCTACCAACCACCATACGTGTAGTAAACTATTTTATTATTATTAAATAGGCCTTTACTTTGTATAATTGGCTATGGATTGAATATTTACATGTTTGCAACGTGAATAGGCTCTTGTTAAAACTTAATACTTTGGCTTGGGTAATGCATAAAGCATTACTATTACATTTTATAAGCTTTAACTGTAAACTGCAGTGTTATACACCACTACTAGTTTTGGCTGGGGGGGGGGAGGGGGCAAAAAGGGGGATTCGAAGTTTTTGCACAGTTTGACTTTCGGATTGGGTTTGAACAGATCTTTTATAAATATCTTTTGGTTTTTAATAGTAGATCAAGCTATCAGTAGTGGTTGAAAGGTCTCAGTCGGGTTAAGAGGAGTACTGAAACAAACATATATACACTGAAAATTCGTGTCCGGTAGAATGCCAGGTCGTAGTACGTTTGGACATATGGTAGCGTTTCTGGGGGTAAAAGAATATAATAAACATATAAATTTGGTTAAATAAACTAGCTTAGTTGGATGCTATAACACATTAAGTAACTGGGAACGTTTAACGTTTAAAATTTTGAAGTTAAGATTGATCGTTGTGGAAATTTTTCATATGGATTACGGTCGACAAACACAATAAAAAATATCACACTTCAAATTGTTGTCTGTAAAATCATCGAGGTTCAGTACCTTCGCAGAGGAAGCTCCTCCTAAAATGCACTAAGCTAGTGTGTTCGGGCTTTTTGCACTAAAAGGAAAAGGATAAAGTAAAAATACATAAATACAGAGTTTAATAATGGCGGCCATGATGACTGAGTGCTTCGGTAGGTTTTGGCGAATTTCAAATGCAGATTTGAAGATCTTCCTGGTGGAAAGTCTGGATTTGGGCTTCCCCAAGAGGTTTGTATTTGGGCAGGCTATTGACGTTAAAAGTTTGGGCCAATTCGGACCATTATTGCAAAAACGGCGAGATTTGCCTAGGCGAGGCATTTGGGTGCCTCAAGAAAAAAATTTCAAATATTTTGGTGGCGCTAGTTTACACGCCCCCAAACGCAGGATTTTATTCGGGGTTCCTGAGAACTCGGAATAAAAGCTATAATAAAAGGGTTAGTGCACACAAGATATGCAGATAACAAGACTGCCAAAATTTAAGCAAAATTGACATGAAATAAAATACACTGTTTACATAGATGTTGACTTTGCCGTTTTGTATTTTTGGGGGACCAACGTTTTTGTGGCTTAGAGACCTTTAAGTAAATTTAAAAGTTACAATTTAAAAACACTGTTTTTGCAGCCATTAACTGAATACTGTCCGCGCTGCTTGGTGCAGGATTATCGTAAAAGTATTTGAAAATGGGGCAAAATAGACATTTATCAAGAAACACACTAGTTTTAAAATACAAAGTTAAGGTGTTTGTTTCGTTATAACAAATAAATGAGGCCATCTACTGCTCTGGTAATATGTCCCGTACGAATTCTGACTCTGCTCTAGTCATTTTTTTTTCTGGGATGACTGCGAAATTAACCCTCCGCCGCATTTCAATAAACCTAGCCGCTGCGATAGGGATCGGAAAATCGAATACTATGGGCACGCATAAAATGACCGGCTCTATTTACTGTTAAACTACTCCCACTGGGATGGTTTTAGGTTACCAAACAACTTGTTTACATATGCAATTTGACCCTGAAGGATTTTGAGATAAGACCCATAACTTAAATATAACAATACAACACTGGGAAGTTTTGTGGATAAAAACTAACAACCTTTTAACGACAGAGTTGACCTTTTGCCCTCAGAGGTAAGACAGACGGCTGTTTTTGGGAAGAAAGCCATTTCGTAGAAAACATAAAGAGCCAACCGGGGACAGATTGCAGCTCCCGTAGAATATTAGTGTCGTTACAATCTTTATCAATATTCTCCCACAAAGGGAGACGTTGATAGTGACAAAAAGAGTAAAACATAGGCACTTAAAATTTAGGTGTGAAGGCCAAAACGGGAATTTACTGAGAGCTACTTAAGGATGAGCTCTAACTGACCAAAATGACAAAATTAAAAATGCAGGTAAAATTTTAATTTTCAGTCAATTTGTACTGAAAACAAAATGTTAAACATTTAAGAATTTGTTTAAACAAAATATCTACTTAATGCGTCGGCGTTCAAGTGAAACTTGCCAGGCTTGTACCGACAGTGTAGTCATAGTCTTGGAGGGTGAGGCTCCACCTAAGCAATCTGGGATTTTTGCCAGACATTTGCTTGAGCCAGTGGAGTGGGTTGTGATCTGACTCTATGATAAATTTTGTCCCATAGATGTAGGGGCGCAATTTAGGAACAGACCAGATCAGACAACCACACTCTTTTTCTGTTGTCCCGTAATTCTGCTCACGGGCTGTTAATTTACGTGAAACGTAAAGACAGGGGTGTTCATCTTCACCAAATTCTTGTGACAACACGCAGCCCATGCCACGGTCGGAACAATCACATTGGAGGATGAAAGTTTGGTTGAAGTCGGGGGCTTTTAGGACAGGAAACGTCACTAAGGCGGTTTTCAAAGTCTCAAAGGCAGTTTGCTTTGAATCATCCCATGAAACGGGATCGGGTGCATCCTTTTTCAGTGAGTCTGTCAGGCTTGCACAGATTTCGGAATAGTGTAGAATGTAACGTTGGTAGTAACCAACCAAACCAAGGAAGGAACGGACATCTTTCTTAGTTTGTGGCCGTGCGAATTTTTGAACAGCCAAAACCTTTACTTCTGAAGGGGTGCGAGTTCCATTGCCCACTTCGTGACCAAGAAAAGTAGCTTTGCTGCAAGCGACCTACAATTTTTTTGCGTTCCCCGTTAACCCGGCCTTCTTGACAGTAAAGAGAAAGTTGAAAACGTTGTCCAAGTGTTGTTGCCACGTTTCGGCACCAACTGCGGTGTC
>JAHWFP010176315.1:0-21297 GCA_023313725.1 Lithobius niger | reverse complement strand
GGGCAGCCGAAAATGCGACTATTTCTTAGTCCGTGATGTGAAGCCATTCAAATATATTTTCGACATTTCTCTCCCAAACAATTCGGTTCCAAAATTAAACGGATAGTGCGATAATTCAGTTGTGTCTAAAATATAACTCGTACGAAAATTCGGTCTCTCAAGAAAAAAATGAACTCCCTGCAAATGCAAATAAGTTGAGCTCCATGAAGTACTCTAGAATCTACTTTCATTGCGTTATTGCTTGCATATCTGCCATGTCAGTGCAACCAGAACCCGGGGGAGGGGAACCGGGGTGCTGAACTTCGCACGGGAACGATATACACCTAAAACCATGCCAGTCAAACTGCCGGAAGAGTGAAACTTTGGGTGTGCTCTTAAATCTATATTGCACCAAATGTCACCAACATTTCTAAGCTTAAGACTACATAACTTGGGACCAAATTGTCGCAGATGTTCCTTTTTTTTTTTTTTTTACTTTGGGACCAAACTTTTTGCTGAGACTGAATTTTCTGGTTCTGGTTCGAACTGTCTGTCACCCATCCAAATAAGTCATAAGTTTTTTAAGAGTATAAGTTATTGGTGGGGGGGGGGGGGAGGGCGCAAACCTGACCGGGGGCGTCAAATTATGCCTTGCCCCTCCAGATTCGCGGGCCTTGGCCCGGCCCTGTTCGAAGGTTAAATGAAAAATCTGAAAATTGTTTGAAGTCTTAGTCAGTGGGCTTAGCTTGGCGAAAGAGCTTGGCATTTGATATCACGACTTCACACGGCCAAAAAGCTAGGCGGGAATCCTTAACAAGTTATGTTTTGGGGTAGATATCTGATATTTTTGGTCCAAATTGATGAAATCCACTTTTTTTCTTAGCAATTATGAGATGAAAACATCAATCTAATGTTCTGGCCCATTTTTTTTCGTTAGATTTTGAGGACAGCAATCATCTTTTTTCAAATAATTGGGATTTCTTATCAGTACTGAAGTATCTCTTTGGAAATGCACGGGTTTATTTAATGTTGTTTGGCATTGTTGTATAATAACAATGTGTAAAACAATGTAAAACAATCAATTTGGTCGTTTGGAGCTGCCTAACCCCTGAACCACTTGACCAATTAGAAAGGTCCATATGAAAAGGGCACATCTACAGAGCAATACTTGTAAAATGAGCTAAGAACAAGCTTTATTCACCGTACGGAACAATTTATTTTCGTGATATCAAAAAAGCGTTAGTAGTACCAAGAATTTATAGGGGTTTGGGAACCCCTATAAATTCTTGGTAGTACGTAGTACGTAGTAAGTAGCAAGAAGTTATAGGGTTTGGGAGGAGAATTTGTAACTCTACAAAGTCCCTATTGAAACACGTTAGATTCGTCCCTATTAGTTCAGTCCGAGTTTTCAGAGGGCGCCACATGTTCCATCTGATAATTATTGCTATTTTTCAGCCCAAATCTAAAGTACAACTGAGCTAGGCCAAATAATAATTAAATACAAGCTAGTTTCGTTTAGTTTAGTTTAAACTGAGTAGAAATTCCCACATAAAACACATGGCACCCTCTATAAACTAAGACTGAACTAATACTAATGTATCTAAGACGTTTCAGTATGGGTCTCAGTCATAAATTCTCCTTCCCAACCCTATAAATTCTTGAGTAAGTAGTAAGTAATTAGGCAAATATCAACGTTATTCACGTCGTTATATCAAAAAGAAAACGTTAAGCTGTGTCATTAATAGTGACTTTTATGTTGTCAGGCGATCAAAGTCTCCCGATTAAACAAGTTTCAGCCTTTTCTGTCGCATTGTTATTTATCTTCAGGTAGCTGAAAACAGTCAAACTATCTTTGCAGTAAAGACACATCGTGTCTAGTGGTCGCCATGCTCATATATATATTTTATGGCGGGCGAGACACTAGCGACTGTCTTGATTAGGCAAATATCGACGTTATTCACGTCGTGTTTTTAAACAAAAAACGTTAAGCTGTGTCACTAACAGTGACTTTTACGTTGTCAGGAGACCAAAGTCTCCCGATCTAAAAAGTTTCAGCCTCTTCTGTCGCATTGTTATTTATCCACAGATGGCTGAAAACAGCCGAACTGCCTTTGCTGTAAAGACACAAAGTGGTCGCCATGCTCATACATATTTTGTCTGGATGTTATAGTTTCATCTTGGGGGGCGACTTACTAGCGTGTGTCTTGATAATGCTTCCTCTTCACGTTTCCAGAAAGTGCCGGTGAATTGTTGGCTCACCAGCATTGTTAGCATTTGTTTAATCTTCACTCAGCTGCGGGCCCATCTCTTTCGGCTATAAGGCTGGGTGGGGAATCCGGTGTGTAGTTGTGGTACAGTTCCAGCAGAAAGTAAATTTACAAAACTCAGAATTATTGTTATAGTGAGACAAGCGCCAACAAAGGCATGCACGTGCCTTGGTGTCTGCTGATGCACGATATTTGTTCAGGTTCAACAATGCCATAATGCAACAATGCCTTTTTTCGCTATAACGATATTACGTTTGTAAATTTACTTTCTGCCGGAACTGTACGTCGGACAAGACAGTGCTTCACTTCCAGCGTGAATGTCCGCTTTGGGCGGCACTGCGGCAGCGGCGACTCGGTCAATTTGGCGGGAACGACACTCTGATGGTGGTCCTAGGGATTCCCCCGTATGTGATAGGTTGATGTATCGTAGAGTGGTAGGGTTCTGTATAGCGACCCGTAGGCTACGGGGGTCGCTTTGAATCTTGGGCTTATAAGTGGTCCGGGTAAACTCGGTTTTACTGTTTGCTTTCCTCTTTTGGCATCTAATGCTCCTACTTCACTATGTTTGATTTCGGGTATTTGCATATTGAAACCTCTCGTTGCAGGCAGACTGTATGAATAATGCGTTGATGTACTGCGATCCCAGGTTTGTGTAAGATTGTGTAACTGGCGTTCTAATGTCCAAGTAACTGTGGCAACCCCTTTCTCTCGAGGACGAGAAGGTGTGGACACTTGGTTCTGGTTTTCTGTTCGGAAACAGTGGTGACGAGTAAGAAATGACAGCGCAGTAGGACAGGCACTTGGTAACTTTTGAGTGCTCTGGTATGATGATGTGTGATCAGGGTATGGACGTTGTAGTAGAGATGAATATAGGTTGCTTCCGGTTTAGTTTAAGTTAGAATGGTATAGGTTAAGGTTGAGTGTATGGGATAACAGACCGCTTAGTGCTCAATAAAATCAAAACAAATCTGCACTCTACACCTTGCGTCTGGCGGTTGCTGATTGGCATTGTTGCATAAAAACAATGTTTAAAACAAGAGTAAAACAATAAAACGGATCGTTCAAGGCCCCGTAACTCCGGAACGGGACGACCAATTGAAATTTGTATTTCTATAAAAGGCGCATCTCCGGAAGTAGATCTTTCAAATGAGCTAAGAACTAGCTTTCTACAACAAATGGTGTAGTCTGTACAGACCATTGTATAAACGTGTCCAAATAAGTTCATCACCATCGCCATCGCATAAGCCAACAAGAATTTCATAAAGAAATACATATACTTCTTATGCAAAAAATCGCAACATTATTATTTTCATAGACGAAAGACAAAGCTCTCTATTGTGCTAAAGTTAACATTAAGCACATGCTCGATATCCTTACGATATTGATTCCAAATGACTCCGACACTTTCCTAAATACAGAGACAGTTAGTTTCAGAGCGCGGAAATGTGTTAAAACGACTTAAAACGGTCGATTTGTAGCGCTACAATCCAGTACCGTAGCTGAGAATTTCGGGGCCCCCCTGCCAGAAAAAATGTGGGGCCCCTACGTTATAACGGGGTGAATTCAAAATTTCGATATGGTATCGGTACCAGCCACTTGTTATAGGCTATTACCCTTTTTCATGAATTATACAAAGAAAATTTTCAAATTTTGCTCGTTATTTTTAATTTTTTTCCGGGGGTGGGGAGGGGGTGATTTCTTGGCCTTGCATACTTTAAATTTGAGTTGCTCCAACTCATTTTAAATCAAAGGACTAATAGATGAGACCAAGTGTTTATAAATGACTTGAGTTGCAAATTTGAATTGCGAATTGGAAAAAAAAAACAACAAAAAACCTAAGTTTCATCTTACTACAGGCACTCCACAACCGTATGGTTTATTTAGCCGACCTGCCACGTGCAGCGTTTCTACAGAAATGAGAAAGTCGTCCGGGACGATTGGCTCAAAGTTGTTGATCATTGTTCTATATAAACAATAATTTCGTATTTTCCTTTCTTTTTATGTTGCTGGTTATGGTTCGTAAGAACTAAAGACACAAATTGTTATTTTTTTGTTAGTTTTGCTGCCCATTTATTTCATCAAGACTTAATTTTGCATTGACTCGTATGAGAAATCATCCAGCGTTTCAGTCAGCTTGGCGGCCCGGAATAAAAAAAAAAGATAGTCCAGCGCTTCGTTTTTAGGGAAGAGAATGGGGTGGGGCATTTTATTTTAATGCGTATTAATAGAAATACCTACTGACAAGCGAATGAATATAATGTAGGTTTTGAGTGGGGCTTTGTGGGGTATTTCATTGGGTCGCGATAACAGCTTGTGTGTCTATTCTTTTTTGAAAATACGATAATTTTTAATTCAAGTTCGGAAATCTGGGGGCCCTCGTTTGAGCGGGCCCCCCCCCCCCCCCCCCCGCCTTGCGGTGGCTGCGGGGGCTACACCTACGGCCCTGCTACAATCCATACATCTATACGGTGTTTGCGTTCGCTCGCAGGGCCGGCAGGCACCTTATATTTCTTTTCGTAAACAGTTCCGATAGGCGGGTTGGTATTGTCAGTTTCGTGTGGTTTTGTGTGGTTTTGTTGTTATTGTCAGTTAGGTACGGTAAGTTTGGGGTTTGGCATTTGAGACTGAGGTAGTTAAATGGTTGGGGTTTGGCATTTCATACTAGGGTAGTTAATTGGTTAGGTTATGTTAATGATGATTTAACGAGTTTCCGCAATTTGAGATCAATTTGTAGTGCCTTCCATGAAAATTAAAGGTAGAAATTTTTCTCTTTTATCGAATTTCGGGCCATGTGCATAAAGGGAACATGGGAAGAAAACGGGCTCTCGTCCGATTTTTTTTTTAATGAACTAAGAATTACCTGCTGAGTAATGTTTTCCTCTTCTATTTTTGTTGAAATCGAGAGCCATGACCCACCTGACAAAAATTAACTCGTGTAGGAATGACAGCTAAGCTGCTTTCAATGCAAAATCTAACCCTCAACAACGTTGCATATGTTTTACTACTAGTTACTAGCTAGCTAGTCCGCTCATCCCCATGTTAAATCGCATAGGGTGATTATTCATCGATACCGAAATAACGGGAAGGCTTCCAGATATGAAATTGGACGAATGGGTGCAGTACAATACGAACTGTGAAAACAAAGCAAAATAAACAAAGCCAAAAACTGGTAAAGAGGCCACCAAGTTGAGAGTGGTTAGGCCCTTCAAAGGAGTGATATCAACACACCAAAACTAATTAAAACAAATTGCAACAAAATTAAAAACCAAACCAAAAATCTATAAAGAGGTGACTTAGTTCAGAATGGTTCGACCTATAGGCAAAAGGTAGTAGCAAGTGTTGAAAACCAATTTCTTGTTGACGTGGTACTTTATTACACATCTGCACGATAGTAGAGTGGAGTAAATACACAATTTTAAAAAAATGATTGATATCATATCAATAACCAAAACTGGTAAAAGTGACTCCCAAGTTCCGAATGGTTCGGCCCTTCAAAAGAGTGATATCAACACATCAAAACATTCGCCAACTTAATCGCACCGAATAATAGTTTGGACGTTAAATGAAAATTTGAATATTGCTATCTAAAGTAACAATGTTCCAGTTTTCATTGAATCTTCGAAATATTAAACGGTGCGATTAAGTTGGCAAATGTTTTGGTGTGTTGATATCACTCCTTTGAAGGGCCGAACCATTCGGAACTTTGCAGCCCCTTTTACCAATTTTTTTTTTATGTGATTAACAATTTACAGCAGTTAATAAAAAAATCAATGTCAGGTAGAAATTTCTTTTTCCGAAGGCACGACTTTATAATTTGTTGGCCATCAACAGCACAGAAGATGCCTATTTCACAAGAGCAACAGTGAGCTACCTACACTAGCAGGCTGTTCGTGGGAATGATTCCCTTGCTTAACTTTACGACAAGAGGCCAACGCCGGCGGAACGGCACTTTTGTTTACATCAGGCTTAGCCGCTTAACACAACGTACACAAAACTTACTTAACGTATATTTACGGTCTTTATTACTAAGATGACATTCAACCTGTTACCAAGGGTATTACTAACACAAGCCTTTGTTGTTAGTAATCCGTTCGGGTTTCTTGTTTCTTTAATTAGAGTCTAAAAGGCCTCAAAGCCGTACACTCTTTACTAAGTTAAACCTAAACCTAACTTAACCTAATCATACACCACCACTAACACAACCTTACTGGCCTCAATATGGATAAAGTCACCTAGAGTTCGGGTTGTTACTGGTTTCAACAAAGAGTAGAAATCAAAGTCTTACCTTTAACTTGTCGGACAAATTTTGGCCAGTTTTATGACACGAGGTCATCGTGCTGCAGGAATCCTACACAATTTCTTCCTAACTTTACAAGTAAAAATTTCCTCACTGAAAACTCCACCAGTTTTATTTCCAATATTAAAACAAGCGTTAACCTAATCCGGCTTATCTTTGCCCAACAATCGGTACACGTTGCATAAACGGTCATAGGAAATAGGAAGAGGAAATTGTCGAACTAACGTCCTTTTCAGCTGCTGAGGCTATCTCTGGACTGAGAGGGACAAGTGTACTAGGAAATGCGTAATATCTCAATTTTACATGGTCATATGAAGAATATTTATAGCACTGCTTGTGACTATTATTATTAAACAGGACGGAAAGCCAATGGGCTCGAGATGGGTCAGTTTGCCGTGTCAGTATGGTTCAGCGGTAGGACCTCGGCTTTCGATTTCAAAGCTCGTGGGTTCGATTCCCTGCTCAGGCAGTCAGACTTATAAATCCAAAAGGCAACGTAAATAGGTTTCCGTCCGTATTTATGTGACTGTGGTTGTCATTAGCTGGCTTAACAATTGTTGGTTTAACAGTTTCAGTAACTCGCTATCGAGCAGTTCTTTGGTTTTTCTTTCATAACCTCAACGTTGGCTTGGACAGAGGTAGCATTCGGAGGATTTGTCCTACATGGTCGTAAGATCTTGGTGTTTGATCTCCTTCTCCCGTACAGAAACTTTCCAGCAAGACACGTATTATGGGCCGCAGTTTCTAGCCCTACAGTATGCAAGCGTAGCTCTCGTGGCCTAAAATAAACGCATATTTTTGTTCCAAGGTAATTACTGCAAGACTTTCAGATGCATACAATAGCAATTTCGGAATCAGTGGATTATTTTCTAGTTTCAGGAAAGCAAGTTTCCCGACTTTTATGAGAAGTGAACGATCTTTTTTAGTAGCTCTACGGTCTGTGGCCTATTTTGAACGGAGACGAATAATAGCGCTCATCACGATTTGAACCCAGTACGCATGCCTGTCGGTGGCCCCGATTATTAAATACACTTAAGGCTACTAAAAGTTAATTAAGTGGTTCTCAGGAGCGCATGCGTGGAATTTTTTCTTAGCACATGAAACGTTTTTTATGACATTGTCTAAAAAAAAAAGTACCGATCACGCATCAGCACATTCACCAAACATTACCTGGAGCCGATGGCCACATCAGCTCTTTGTTCCATTCACATGATCGCCTAGAAAAGAATCTAAGGGTCGTCCAGTTGAGGCATGTCACAACTGAAAAAATGGAGCTAAAGAATGACTTTTATCAAATATGCAACTTTTGCACCCTGACATAGGTATTGTACTCCACAAAAAATTGTAAGATGATGCAGATGCGCAATTTCGAAAACTTTTCTTCTCATGATTATGTCTTCCCCCCCCCCCCCCCTCCACCCCTTAATGTAGGTTCTGAAAAAAAAAAACCCGTGTCATGCAGTTGGGATAAACGACAATATTCTATGTTACTGCTACTGCGTTTCTCTTCCTGGCAGCATGTTAGCAAAACAGGTCAGTATTGTGTACGATTTAACGTCAAACTGCCTGGACGGTAATATCATATCAAAAACCAAAACTGGTAAAATGGGCTGCCAAGTTCCGAATGGTTCGGCCGTTCAAAGAAGTGATATCAACACACCAAAACATTCGCCAAGTTAATCGCACTGCTTAATAGTTCGAAGGTTAAATAGAAACTAGAACATTGCTACTTTCGGTAGCAATGTTCATGTTTTCATTTAACGTCCAAAGTATTATTCGGTGAGATTAGTTGGCGAATGTTTTGGTATGTTGATATCACTCCTTTGAAGGGCCGAACCATTCGGAATTTGGCAGCCCCCTTTTACCAGTTTAGATTTTTGATATGATATCAGTCCTTTTTTTGAAATTGTGTATTAGACTCAACTCCACTACCGTACAGATCTGTAATAAAGTGCAACGTCAACAAGAAATTGGTTTTCAACACTTCGTTACTACCTTTTGCCTAGACGCCTAACCATTCTCAACTTGGTCACCTCTTTATAGGCTCTTGGTTTGGGTTTAATTTTGTTGTAATTTGTTATATTTAGTTAGTTTTGGTGTGTTGATATCACTCCTTTGAAGGGGCACCATTTTCAATATGGTGGCCTCTCTACCAGTTTTCGGCTTTGTTTATTTTGCTTTGTTTTGACAGTTTGTTTATTTTTCATAAACTGGATGTGAATACAATTTCTTTTTCAACGTTGTTTAGATTTATCGTGAAATACTAGTGTGTGTCTAGGCACGCACGTCAGTATACACGTTGGCATTGCCCAAACTTCGGCCGTCCAATGAGAGACGGTGCCGACAATACTAACAATGGTTATAACAATATTTTAGTACTTACGCGCCCTCCCACACCTTCCCCGTTACACCCCTAGGCTCCAAACCATAAAAAGTACGCAATTCGTATCGTACAGCAGCCATTCGTCCAATTTCATAGCTGGAAGCCTTCCCGTTATCTCGGTATCGATGAATAATCACCCTATGGAAATAACATGGGGATGAGCGGACTAGATAGCTAGCTATTAAGTACTAACACATTTACAACGTTATTGAGGGTCAGATTTTGCATTGAAAGCAGCTTAGCTGTCATTCCTACATGAGTTAATATTTGTCAAGTGGGTCATTGCTCTCGATTTGAACACAATTTAAGCTTTTATACCGCATTATTATTTTTCCTCAAGTATGTGAAATGTGCTCAACTATATGTATTTCAGGATATTAGACAGTGACGCTATGGCGTCGCGCTACAATGGTTTACAACCTCGACAATTGAATTGATGTAATGTTTGTTGTGATGTTTGTTACCTAACTTGGTGCGACACACTAGCGCGTGTCTAGATATTGACGGCGTCTTTACGCCATACTCGTGTATCGGTAAATCGACGTGCGTACCTAAAATGCCCCAATGTGCGGATGCCCTTGTTAACGATTTGAGAGCTATTCATGCCACGAATGCTTGGGGGGGGGGGGATTGAGGCTTAATGGAACGTCGATAGCTTGGTCACTAGCACCAACCTCAGTCACAGGGCAGTAGTCCGGGTTGCCACTGCACCACACATTACAGAGATATTATTCAAACCCCCAATCTAAATTTTGTCATACATCTGTACCTCCTGCAAAAATTGATAAACACCGTACAGGAGGACAGACTTATCGCCCAATTGACGCACAATATCATGCGGAAGATGGAAACTACGACGAACACCATCAAGATGGCGACAATCACCAACGAAGTGTCGGACCGTAAGGCCGTCGACACCAATAACATTCAGGAGGGTGAGCCCCCCCCCCCCCCCCGCAAATGGAAACAGTAAGTCGGGTGTGACCAATGCGCAAACGGGCCAACACTACCTCCTCACGGCGACACGCCGAGTGCCACTCCTCGACAGTGCCTTTAATAGCTCGTAACTTATTGCCGCCCTGTCTGTCCCATAAGGTTTGCCAAAAAGCGTGTAACATCAGACGCAGAGTTGGAAGAAGGCTTTGGGTAATGCATTTATTCTTGGTAAGTGATTTTACAAACACATGCAATACTACTGTTACTCCAAACATTAAAACAATGCAAGTGAAAACTTTGGGACAAAAGACAACAATTTTTTCATGCACTTTTTCTTGTTAATTTACTTAAATTAATTAAGGTCGTAAAATCGAAACCACGTAAAATACAATGGTTTCAAATTTAAAATTCCTACGTTTGTCACATTTGCTGCTACTGAATTAAAAGGATTCGCAAATATAGTAATTTGACGGTGAGTTGCAAGTCGAGTTCTTTTCATCCGCCCATTTTCCGAGTCCATTGTCTTTATTAAGCATTCTAACACAAGCATAGCCTTTCGCATAATCTTCTGGATTTGTGGGGTGCCAAATTTGATATCCTCTTTGCAATTTTGTGTCTTTTGAGTAGAATATTGTAGTTTTGTCTTCCCATATAAATGTTCCATCGTTGACATGTACTTCTGATTGTAGTCCTATCCAAGCTCCCGTGCTCGTGTCTTTTCCTAGTTTCGTCAGGTAGTCTTTCAATTTGTTGTTGACCTCTTCACTACGAATAACTGCGAGTCTTTGATTTTGATCTTTGCAGTTCTTCTGTGCGGTGTAAAAACTGACCTTTCCTAATTTATAATTGAACGTGTAAGTTGGAGCTGAAAGAGAAAAAAAACAATAAATCAGAATGTTTACTTTTACTCAATAGACATTTAGCATCCTGCCACCTCCGTTTTTACATTCCAACGATTAAGACACAAACACTTAATAACGGCATTTGCGTATGACTTGATTTTTTTCCTATTCAAATAACGAGCTCCGTAAGATGTTGTAGATGTGCAATTTCTTAACTTTTCTACTCGTAATTATCTCCCCCCCCCCCCCCCCACCCACCCCTTTCATGTAGGTTACGAAAAGAGAAAAGTGTCATGCAGGCGGGATAAACGACAATATCTTCTTCATGGTCTTTTCAGTATTGATTATTCCAATTTTTTTTCTTCTCAGACCTAACAGTAGTCAAAGACTTTTTAAATTGAGTGGAAAATTTCCCCGGCTCAATATTAGACAACGGTTTTTCTGTGAGCGGGTGGTCAACCCATTGAATTCTCTGCCGGTTTTCGTTGTTTCAGTACCCAACCTTTCTTGCTTTTAGGCCGCCTATAGATGCGTGGAGGGGCTAATCCCTTCGGGTTCTTTTCTGGAGGGTGGGAGGTGGAGGGGGGGGGGTGTCTTTGAGCCTTGCTCGACGCCGTCTTCTTCTTCATCTTTATCTTATTCTCTGTCATTGCTACCGAGCTTTTCTCTTTCTGGAAGAAGGTTAGCAAAACAAGAGTATTGTGTACAATTTAACGTCAAACTGCCAGGATGGAAACAGTAATGATGTAGTGTGCCATGTGTAATATTGACGTTGACTTTACGCCGCACTCGTGTATCTCTAAATCGCTCAATAGAAAAGAAACAAATGTTTATCCAACAAAAGGTTGCTTGTGTAGGTCGGGTGCTATAAGGTAAACCATTAACGGAAGCGAATGGCCTCGGGTCCTCTCACTTGGTATAACTCAACGAAGTTCGAAGTCAAAATCTACTAAGCCCATTCCGTAATGCGAATATTGGATACAGTCCAGTACGAAAACGATGCAGTTCTAGCGAGTCTAAAGATATGTAGAGGACACAAGGTTAAATATGATAAAGAAGCATTACGCTGAATTTGGTCACCTTGCAAGACATGGATGCTCATTTTTGGCAAATCTTCGTATTCCTCAAGCAAAGTACTATACGACAACAAATCTATAGCAATAACGAACATGATCACAAAATAAGTAAATATTTAAACCCAAGAAATTATTTTGTAAGGTTTTAATTCTGTAGTCATTTTCCTTATTATGGGATTATCGTCACATAATAGTGTTACTAGTTGTGCCCGTGCGCATGTTGCACACCCCCCCCCCCCCCCCCCGGCACCCCCACAGCCCGGCTCCCCCTTCCCCTACCGCACTCCGTTCCTGCACTCCCATAGTGTGGGTTCTGAATATCTCTCCGCTTCCCTCTGGCACCTCAGGTGTTTGGTCTTTGGTTTTAAAATTATCAAACCGAAGACCGAACATGTGAATGGCTCCCACATATGGCCTCCCCCCCACACACAATTACTTTAACCCCCAATTCCCACACTCCTGCCGCCGCCCGAATTTGCATACGTGTCCTCCCCCCATACACGCTTGCCCGCCTCCCCCTCCCCGAAAACGTCGCCCCGTGACATTCTCCCTTTGGTGCAGCCCCGGAAAAGTCGCTGGCGTGTGTTTGACTGAAGTCTAAATAAAAACCCTATCACTGAGAAATCCAGCATTCAGTGAACAAGTTATCCCATGTTTAAGTTAATCCTTTGAAACAATTCACTTCGGTAGCATGCATTGGCCTCCACACACACTTGCCCTGGCACCCTCTCTGGCACCCCCCGAAAACGCCGCCCCGTGACATTTCCCCTTTGGTGCAGCCCCGGAAAAGTCGCATGCGTATGTTTGACTGAAGGGTAAAAAAAGCCCTGAGAAATCCAGCATTCAGTAAGCAAGTAGCCCTATGTTTTAAGTTAATCCTTTGAAACAATTCACCTCGGTACCGTGCACGGCGACATTGTTGCAAGCAACGATTGTTGCCGATGACTTAAAAACAATTGGGCCTTAGGGCTTTGGGCAGATGACCAGGAGTGGTTAACGCTCGTTAAACCCTTTAAACCCTTTAAAAACAATTCAACTCCTTTCTGGAAGTAAACATTTACGGAATAAATGTGCCTTTCCATCGTATCAAGCTGCCAATTTCGAGGCCCACTGGACCAATTGTCGTTTGGTTTAAAGTTGTCTGGTTTAGTAGACACGGGTTGCTTTTTTTTTTTTTTAGCTCAAACGCCGACAATGGCACAGTCCACGCGACTAACACTTTGTTGGCGGCTTTGGCACCACAACAATACCAAAAAACGAACCCAAAAACGGTGCGGCTGGTCTGGTAAGTGGCGCCATCTCTTCGAAGACGAGATGGCAGATTTGGTAAGTGGAGCTATCTGTTCGAATACGTTGGAAAAGTGTCCCAACCCGAATTTGAAGGCGAATCCCGTTAACAGATGGCACTACAGGGTGGGGTACTTGATTGTACGACGGAATGGCGTTGCCGGTGATTTGGCCGCCTGCTGCCTATTATATATGTAGATGCCTGAGGAAAACACACGGCTGCAGAAAATTAACAACGAATGACTTGCAAGGTGGCCAAAACCAGTGTTGTGCTTTTTATTTTCACCAGTCTAAAGTTAGTATTCTAAATCACTCTTCCTAAGTTTTATTCCAGTGACCACCAAGAGCTATAGTAAACCGTCGCTGGACAGATTGTATAATGTCAATATCCCCAGCAAGGGATGGGAACTCAACAGGACTTACACACTCCAGGAGGAATCGAACAAAGGCTTTAAAAGTCCAAATCACAATTTTTCTATTGCCAAAAGTAAAAACATTTCCGACCAGAGCGGTTTTTTGGCATGTCACCATGACTGTATTAACGCAATGAGTACAAGACTTGGGAGCGTACATTCGTACAACATCTAAATCCGTAGATAAATTAGTATGGTGATAAATTAGTTATTGGCATACTTTTGCAAGAATGGTCCCGCTATACGTGATTTATTGTGATATTTTGCTTCTTCGGCTCTTAACGCCTCGGTTTACGCCTCGGCGAAGCCTCGGAAGAACAAAACTGTAACAATAAATCACTTACAGAGGGACCATTGTTGCAAAAGTATGCATTGTTGCTGGATATTGCTCTCGACATGGATCTGCCATCGTTCACTATTCATTCGGATTCGCAAGCTGCTATTGCTGCTCTGCGTCGTGCGGTCCAGCAGCAGGATGTCAGTGATCCAATTCTATACGAAGTGTGCCGTAAACTTCATACTGCAATACGTCGTGGTGGTGTATGTCTCAGGTGGGTGAAAGGCCATGCCGGCTCAACGGGGAATGAGCTGGCAGATGAGTTGGCACGTGTTGCGGCCCAGGATGGGTATGATGCCCTCTGGCCCGTTTCCCTTCCAGCCTCCAGGCGTCCGTCTTTGAGGGCTCTTCTGCTGGTAGAATGGGAAAGGGAGTGGGCGTCTGCCTCTACAGGCCGTGTACTATTTGCAGTACAGTCGGAGTGTACCCTTGCGTCACCTCTAGATTATTTCCACTCTCGACGGCTAGGGTCCTCTCTCGCCTACGTACCGGTCATTCACTTCTGGCAGCCCATCGTCACCGTGTGGGCTGGGCCACATCGCCAGCATGTCCAGGTTGTGGGTCCCCACAGACACCAGAGCATCTCCTGCTAGTTTGTCCTAGACACCGTTGCCAACGGCAGCGCCTCCTCCAGTATGCCGGTCAGGCGCAGAATGTAGTCAGCCTTCTCTCTTGTGGATTGTCACCTGTGACGAGGGCCAGGCTGAGGGCAGTAGCTGTTTTCGTTGGAACCACGGGTGTCCAGCTGTGACGAGTATCCTGGTCTCCTTCTCCGTCTCCCACTCTTCGTTTACGATGTGCCTTCCGTGTAAGTATATGTATGCTGTCTACGAGTGTTTGATACGTGTGTATTTTTGATTTTGTATCTGGGCGTATGGCGTACGGCCACGGCTCGGTGAAATAAATCAATCAATCAATCAACCAATAACCACTACTTGTGAACAGTTGATTCGAACAGTTTAGCAAAGTCGGTATATGTAGTGCCAGCTGGTAGACCATTTCTCACCCGTTTTGAAGCTCTCAGTCATCTTATAACAATACAGCATGACGGGATCACAACAACGAACGAGGATGAGGAGTGCTGGGATCCACGGAGGAGGGCTGGGATTCTGGATCCCAGCACTCCACGTGGATTCCAGCCTCCGTTTGTGTTAAATGAACAGTGGAAGAAAACAAACAAACTTAATAAATTTATTGAAACAAATAAAAAAACATAACAGATGAAAAAAAAGTTCAACAATTCACGTTACTCACAACGTTGCAACCGCTGCATTACAAACGTTGCTTCCCATTAAATAACAAAAAGAAATAAAGCAACTGAATATAATCAATTAAAAGGAACAATTTTTTTGAAAATAACGCCACCTCAAACGTCAAAAAAATCGTTCAAGAATTCGTGTTAATTACAACATTGCAACCGCTTTCAAAATTAAACGTTGCTCTTTTAGTTGCGTTGTAGCATTGTGTCTTAACGAATATTCTACGTCAACTTTCTTCTGGTTAAACGCAACAATATATTCCACTCGCGCTCACGTGCGCTCAACAATGCTCGTCGGACTGATAGCTTCAAAACGGGTGAGAAGAAGGATATCGTCCGCTTTCCTCATGCTGGAATCCAACAATGGCTCCGCGCCCTCGATATTGTTAGATCCCAGCATTCGGAAAGCGGGCGATATCCTATACCATCCACACAGTTGTCCGTGCTCAAGAGCTGACAGTAGTTACACCATGGTGGATTTGTCAGGAATGAGCATAGCTGGAGATTTTTCAGAATGTGATTTTCATGGACAAAGGACATCATGAAATTGTGGAGTACTCTCCATAATTTTACATGGTACACAGGCTAAATAAATGGGATAATAATTACTCTGGTCAGAAACATTCACTTTTTTGTTGATGAGAATAACTTGTGCCATTTTTCAAATTTTGGGTATTTTCCTTGTAGGTAAAGAAAATTAAAAATCCAAGAATGAGGTTTGTAAATTTGACGTCTAACCTCTTTATAATATGTTGCTGACAGGACCGAAAGTTACTTACGCTTCACAGTTAACAAAAATTTTAATACAGATTCTGGCGTAAAAAATATATCAGTGCGCGAAGGAATTGGTTTCTCGTTGCATAATGGGATGTATAATATTATTACCTGTTACGAAATTTTTGGAGAATTCGTTGGAAACTGGTTGGCTCTGCCATCGCTATTTAAAATCAAATCACCATTTACTATAATATATGGAAGCCTTGTCTAGAAGTTGTATTACGGTTAACATTTCTAAAAACAGAGTTATTATTTCGTTCTGTAATACCTATCATGTTCACAATTAACTCCGAATTCTCAGGCAAGATCAATGTCACGTTGTTGCGTTCTTTATATTTTGCCGAATTTCTTATGGAGTGATCTTTTTTGTATATCAGCCTCAATTTAATTTCCTAATCCTTAACCTAACTATTTGCTTAGAAATGGAAGGTTTTTTTGGTTTGTTGTAATTTCCAGCTTAGATTTCATTGAAATTTTTCCTTTTTGATTTTTGCGCATGAAAAATTAAAAAGCGCAGAAAATTTCATGTAATACCTACATCGAAATACCGTTAAAAACACATAGTTTGTGTCACCCAAAAACTATCTTCACTTAAGATAGTTTATTTTATAGTGAAAAATTGAGTGACTGGGTTCCTCCGGGACACTTTACAATTTTGCTGGACGTACACAACCTTATTCTTACTTGTGGGCTCCATTAAATCAACATTGTATGGAAGCTTATCATGATATACCGACACGAGGTCAAAAATATTGTTAAAGACCGTACTAGTAATTTTCTCCACTTGGGCCATTCTCAGTTCTGAGGTGTATTTGAAAAAAAAATTGTTGGGAGGGTTAGTCAACCGCATTGGCTTCCCCATCTGCTTTAGGCATTAAAGACGTCCAGAATCAAATTTGGTACTATTTGTTTTTAGTGACATTTGTTTTGAAATTTTTACTCCAAATAAAAAAAAGGGACACATTTCGCAGACTTGTTCAACATCATCCACAGTTGGGATATAACTTAATATAAGTCTAAAGGTGGCTGGTAAAATATGTAAACAAACGGTCTGATCGGTTTCTGTGATTTTTTTGAACCTTCAAAGAAACACTAGTTGCGCAGCGGAGCGAGCGAAGCAAAACCTACAACGTACGCCAAATTGCAAAATGTTGGTTGGTTGGTTTGTTGGTTGGTGGAGCCCAAAGGAGACGTCGGATTGGAATGAAATTTTGTACATCGCTTGACACATCTAAGAGTATTGCAGAGCCAAAAGTTTCCATAAATCGAATAATTATTACGGAAGAAATTACAAATTTTCGAATATATGTCTAACACTCAACATTGTAAATTTGGAATTCTGAATAGTTAAGGAACTCATACGAAGCATACACCATGCTGACGGTAGTCAAGTGAACTTAAAAACAGACGGCAAATTAAATTGTGCTTGCTTCTTTCTAGCTAATAACATTTCTCGACTTATCTCAATAACGCATCAGCACTTTCACCAAACATTACCTGGAGCCGATAACCCCATCATTAACTCTTTGCTCCATTCACATGATCGCCTGAAAACGAATCTAAGGATCATTCGGAGGCATGTCACAACTAAAAACTTGGATCTAAAGAATTACTTTTATCAAATGTTCAACTTTTGCACGCTGATCCTGGCATAAAAAAATAAATATTGTAATCGACAACAAATGGAAGCTACTGATTTTGATTTGTTTGGTAAAACAAAAGTCATTGCTCGCATCTGAAAAATTACGAATAAAACGTAAAAAAAAAAACAGCGCCCGCTCGCATCAATTTTTTTGTAGTTCCACTCCCGAGAACCACTTAAATAATTTTTAGCGGCCTAATAACATTTGATCGTTGCATTTAACAACTACATGAAAAAACGCAACCATAAAAAAACAAAAGGATTCCGTTCATGACAGAAATTAATTTCATTTGAAAAGGAATGCTTGGAGAAATTCACTTCAGCATGGCGATGAAAGTGGCATCTACACTAACGATGGGAATAGGCGAAGCGGCATATATAAAACGAAAGTATAGTGCAGACGACGTGTATATACCGCATAACGAAACAATAATATGCCTGCCTCTAATGGTTTAAAGATTACTCGTTGCCAAGGTAACGTGAAGTCTCGAAACCGAAACCGTATTGCATGAAGGAATAAGCCTAACTCTTGATCTCATCTGTTGCTAGCTGCTACTTACAAAATTAAATGAACAGGTAAAAATTAGGCCTAAACGCTAAATATTAGGCCTAAAACCTAGGCATAAAAGCTAATAGATTTCTAAGTTACAATTCTGATAGTTACTACTTTTAGATTATGTAATAGAGATTGCTGTTGCAGTGCATGATAGAGATGTGTGACTCAACATTTTCGATGATGGAAGTGTCAAGTTTTATACCAGCGTCAGCATTGTGAACCTTCTGAATCTTCTGATTATTGTTAAAAACTATCGTACTGCTGATTATTTGGCTTGCAGTTAAATACCGTATTATAAATTTGTTAATACAAGGAATACACTTTGCACTGCAGTTGCAGTAAAGAATGTAAAAATTATTGGCGGTGGCAGCTCAAACAGCAGTGGCTATATGTGCCATTTTATTTTAAGTCGGCGGTGAGTGCCCATATCTTTAGTGTGGGATGTGAAAAGGGGCTACAAATAACTAAACAGAAACTAAACGCCGAAGTAAACGAAAGCCTATTAAAATAAATATGATACATAGTTTCGGCCTCTACTTGAAAAAAAAAGCTAAAACAAGAAAAAAGCCAGCGAAGAGCAGCAGTACGTCACACCAAAAGGGAGAGAACACAACTTAGCCGAGAATGTATTGCACCCAGATTTTCTTGGATCATTAACGAATCATTAAAATAAAAACTAAATATAAGTTTGAAATGAAGATCTGTTTACTCTGCCTACAATAGAGGCCTGTTTCCTAGTTTCAATGGCAGCAAGTAGCCTAGGCCACCATCACATGAACCTCAGTCTATCCTGACTAGGCTGTTAACGTTTCTGCCTAAGATAAGTCTATCTTGGATTGAATCCACAAGCCAATACAACCATCACGAAATGAACGTGTCCAGAAGTAAAAAAGAAAACTGGAAAATATACGCCCTCATTGAAACAATTTTAATTGTATTTCAGGCAATAATGCAACAGATAGCTTTAAAGGTTTGTTGACAAGTTTCACCCCTGACTGGCAGCAAACCAGCAACTGCATTTAAAATCACTCAAATTTAATTTTCAACCCTCAAATATTTGGATCTTGTTCATGATGTAATACCGTTTAAAAAGAAATAGGCAGCTGCAATGGGCAGCTCAGTTTAGCGTGCCATATTGGAACTTTCCGTAAATTTACATGATTTTATATACACTTGCTGGTTTCCTGCTTGTCAACAATCCACTATTGCCTGCAAAATAATAATGGACCCTTCAGATTTAAAGGATGTATAGTTTATTACTCTAAATTTTCAGACGTACTTCGTTCTTTTTCACAGAAGCTAAAATGACACACACGGTCAAAAAAAAATTGCCTATATAAAGCAAAAAAATACATTACACAATTCATCACAAATCTACAAGAGCATCCAGCTGGAATGAGTAAAAAAGTGATCAAAATGTCAATCATAGTAAGCATGATGAGTTCTATAATTCCGATAAAAAAAAATTGCCACTCCTCCATAACTGGAGGATGTAGCAGAAAATTGTAAAAAAAAGGTCGTATTGTGCTTTGCTATGATTGCCATTCTTATCCGGATTGCTCGTGTTGTTTTGTGGTATTAATCATGACAACCAGGATTTGCAGTTATCTCACACTCAGTTCCTAAGGACAATTGAAAAGATGATATGTGTCCTTACCTGGTTTGGATGTCGTAGACGGTTGTTTTGTGGTCGTTGGGAATCGTGTAGTAGTTGTTGGAATGGGAGTCGTTGTTTTCATAGTTGTAGTAGTTGGGAAGGGAGTCGTTGTTGGGATAGGTGTGGTAGTTGGGAAGGGAGTTGTTGTTGGGATAGGGGTAGTAGTTGGGAAGGGAGTTGTTGTGATGGGTTCAGTAGTTGTAGTTAGGATAGGAGTAGTGGTAGTGATGGGTTCAGTAGTTGTAGTTGGCATGGGAGTAGTGGCAGTGATGGGTTCAGTAGATGTGGTTGGGATAGGAGTAGAGGTAGTGCTGGGATCAGTAGTTGTAGTTGGTATAGGAGTACTGGTAGTGATGGGTTCATTTGTGGTTGGGATAGTAGTGGTAGTGATGGGTTCAGTAGTTATAGTTGATATAGGAGTAGTGGTCGTTAGAATTGGGGCAGTGGTGGTGAGGATAGGGGTCATAGTTGTGACTGCTAAATTTGGTGTAGTGGTTGTAGATGTAAATTTAGTGGTTGCTGAGCTATGTGCAGTACTTGTTGAGGCTCTCATGGTAACTGCTGTGGTCCGGGCAGGAGTAGGGGTAGTAACACTTGCCAGAGTTGTAGATGGGCGAATGTACTTGTTTCCTTTGGTGTAGTAGTAGTAGTTTACGCCAGGCATGTCCATTTTAACGGTATGGTTAGTATGTTGTTTGTCAAACAGGAGGCACTTCTTGTCTCCAAAACTGAATGAAGAGCAATCTGATGTTAATTCACATGCAACTGAACAATGTGCTTCATTGTCTTTCCAAACGAGCTTTATAGGTTCAGTGTTTGGGCCAAAACCTTCATCCACACGTCGAGCATATCCATATACTTCAGTAGATACTGTTGGAGCCACATCAATAGTAAGAAAGACTGCAGCGATATATAGAAAAGACGGCATTTCTTTCCTACAAGAATTCTGCTGTGGTCTCATTAATGCTTGATAGATTGGTTATGAAGCGAAAGTCGTTTTGGTCTTTCGATCTTAAGAATTGTTGCCCAACCTAACTACCATTTACTTTTTCCGGTGCTGGAATGGCTATTAGTGCTACTTCCTCTCATGGCCTTTAGAGAAAGCAAGTTCGTGCCGATGGGCTGGTCACGATAAAGCAGATATTTAAAACTTAATTCATTGTATTGAGAACGGCTTTCGAAATAGAAGAAAAAGAAATGGCAAGAACCGATGAGGGCGTTTTAATGGGTGGTTAAACGGGTTTTTGTTCAGATTCGTGACCATTAGCCCCTAATTACAGGTTTCCTGAAAATCGATACATTCTTCTTTTCAAACCATTCAATGTCATTCAAAAAATGTGCTAAAGAAATGGCAGCTCCATGCCTACGAAAAAACCTAAAGAAAAGACATGGTTTCCTGTGATTATCGGGAAAAATTCAATTAGAAAACGTCACGCAACTTGAAGCATGCCACTACACCATTACTTTAATGCAGCAGACGTGAGTTATCGAAACGTGAATTAACGAATTAATGAGTGAATTATTTAATTATTTAATTAATCAATTAGTTAACTAATTAATTAATTCTTGTATTTTTTATGTTGTCACCGC
>JAHWFP010176298.1:10748-33993 GCA_023313725.1 Lithobius niger | reverse complement strand
GTTTTTTTTAGCAAAAATAATTTCTTTGAACCCGCCAACGTGTAAGCATTTTCATTAACAAAAACAATTAATTACAAAAACAAGCGAGGGCCCCACCTTAACACAGTTTCCCTTTTTAATTCAAATTGCTAACTTAAAAAGAAACATGTACATCTATCTTTCTTCCACCAGCACCACTTGCTAGCGGCAACACCTTGGTTGGGGGGAGAGCGATGGAAGAATTGTGGAGGCGTTGGCCTGGCACGCGGTGTCTCTCACGTGCGTGGGAGGCAATGTTTGTGGTGGCCCCAAACGCGACCTGACTGAATTTATGCAACAGGGTGACCTGGGAGAATCGCAGCTGCATTTTGCTCAGCAAACCTGGCCCTGGTTGCCGTGGAAACCAAAGAGTGAGGACTTTTCGTCTAGGGAAATGAAGGGAGCTGTGAGTTCTGGTTGGGGGGGGTTTTTTTTTTTGCGTGGTGGTGGGGGGGGGGGGAAGGCAGAGGCACCTGCGTTTGAAATCTGTGGCTGTGGTCAGGTTAAAATGGGCATCTGAATTTTTGAATGTTTTTAAAGTGAAACTGCCATTTTGAATCTCAACTACGTTTTCGCTGTACCGTTAGAATATTTGACGAATAAATATGGTGCGTGGGCGAGGTAACTTCCTTCCGTCGTCTTGTTAATTACAGTAACCTTTCTCCTTAATTTCAACTTTTGGGTTCTTAAAGGCGGCTTGCTACCGAACCAAAGTTTGCAGCATCTGCCGCCATCTTGAGCTACCTATACCACGCGCCATGGCTGTTTGCTGTGACGTGCATATCACGTGACTGGGCTAGTCCAATCAGACGTCCAAACAGCCGTTGTTCTTGTTCGTCATTGGCTAACTCATGGTGACGTCACGGCAAACAGCCATGGCGCGTGGTATAGTTCCCTCTAGCACTTGCTCGCAATTAACAAGCAAAGAAACACACACAAAAATATCTTTTAGCACAACAAACAAACCACGTGCCTCCTTAATTATTGAGTAAAAATGTTGTGCGTCCTCGCGCATCTGGAAGCAAGCTGTAAACGTCAACGATATTACTGACAATAGATGGCGCCACGGTAGACTATAAAGAAAATACCGTGGCCCCATCTACTGACAGTAATGTCGTTAACTTTTTACAGCTTGCTCCCAGATGATCGAGTACGACACCAAATTTTTAGTCAATAATTAAGGAGGCACGTGGCTTGTTTGTTGTGTTAAAAGATATTTCTTTGCACATTCCTTTGCTTGCTAGAGTGAACTCAATGGCGCTACATGCTGCACACTTTCATTTGGTGGTAACCCTCCTCTAAGGTTAAAAAACCGTCAAGACTGAAATGAAGTTTCATTAATAATGTCTATTAATAATAATTAGCCGTTACATCAGCCAAATTGAGAATTTTATCGTTTCTTTCTTCGTTCACATTTTGTCATGTAGTTTACTGTTACTATAAAAACATCAGAACGCAAAAGCAATTTGTTTTTTGGGTATTAACATAAACTCCGTTTGCTTGTGAATATTCGTATTGTTGCGTAACCATCATGTAACGTGCTAGCTAGTCTGAGCGAATGATTCTTGAATCTCGTAAGCTCAATCAAGTAAAAGTCAGTCTAAGGGCACGTTTACGCAACGACAGTTTTCTCGCTCACTAGCTTTTACTTGATCAATACTAAATCTGATGGCTGCTTCTCGCCTTTACCGGAGTATGCGGCTTTCGAGTTGTCTATGCGTCTTAGTAACCATGGCAACGACGCAGACGCAAATATTCTCCTCGTGCTTCGTGACACGGCGTACGATGCTTGCAACATTTGATCGTCGATTTATGACAACAAGAAAACAATTTTTACTGCAGTACAAGACGACGGACTGTTTTTTGTATGCCGACATTCGTTTGTTTGTCTTCGATTCGATAGCCACATATTAGACGCCATGTTGGATTTTGAATTCTCGCTGCGAGAAGCTATTTATTCTACCGACGCTTGATCAGTGCTAGAAGCTGTACTTTGAGGGAGAATACCAAATTTCAGAAAAAGCGTGAAATGACAACAATGTTGTAGCAATTTTTAAAATTACTGTAGCACTTTGTTCTTAATCCGTGTTGTTATTTATAATGCATCGAATTTGTTATCTATTACCGCATTCATTTAGTAGCAATGGGAAACTAATCATAAATAAATAACGGTCGACTAGCAAATAGCTTTCGGCGAGCGAGAAGACCTTTTTGCGTAAACGCACCCTAACGTGCAACCGCAATCCGCGGCAACGTAAATGTCTGATTATTTTGTCCTTCGTTACTTTTAGCTTTTAGTTCGCCCAGGTTTTTAAAGAACTTGGGTTGATTGTCCAAGCCATTGCTTGAAATCTTTGGTTGCAACAAGGAAAAGAAACGAAATTTAAATTCCTTGATTGCGAATTTCAAAACCCTCCCCCACGCATTTGTCCAGACCCCTGCCGAGCCGTAAACCAACAAAAATACAACGTTCACATCACCATGCATTTGTATGTAAACTTTCAGTTGCGTAAAACCGGGTCTTCCCAATTTTTCGCTGACTATGAGCAAAGAGAAGGGATTTAACATGGGAAAACGTTACTACTGACTACTTACCTGAACAGTATCATGAAAACAACGTTACTGACGCATCTTTCTCTCTATGAATGATGGACACTCATCCTTTAACTTTAATTTTTTTTCTCCCTGCATCTTCCCCTTACGTTTGCCACAATTTAAAAAGTTTCGGCCGTTTTGGGATTTATCCTCAGCATGATAAAAAGTCGGAAAGCTAAAGGCTAAACAAGAGTTAAATAAATGCGGACACAAACTTATTTACGTTGCCTTTTCGACTTATATGTCAGACTGCCTGAACGTGGAATCGAACCCACGACCTTTGAAACCAAAGGCTGAGGTCCTACCGCGGAGCCATACTGACACCACCTCGGCCTTTGGTTTCAAAGGTCGTGGGTTCGATTCCCCGCTCAGGCAGTCTGACATATAAGTCCAAAAGGTAACGTAAATAAGTTTGCATATGTATTGATTTACATGATAAAATATGCTTTTAGTCTGCGGCCTTGCAGTGCTGGAAACACCGGTTCTCGTCAGATCACCGAAGTTAAGCAGCATTGGGCTGAATTGATACTTGGATGGGTGACCGCCTGGTAATCTGGCTGTTGCAGACATAGGGCCTTAGGGCTTCGGGCAGATGACCAGGAGTGGTTAACGCTCGTTAAACCCTATGAAGTTTGCTAGTGAGGCCGCATTTTTATCATCAATAATCAATCTTTTAACAATCGGGTGTCTACAATGGGATGAAACTACTGTTACTTGGTGGCGACGCACTAGCATGTGTCTAGATGTAAGGAAAGCGCAGTGTTTTGCAAGTTGTGCAGGAGGAGTTTCTCATGTCAGACTGCGAGTTTCATATTCATGCATGCATAAGCTCCAGCAGTTACCAAGTTTTGCAGGAAAGTTTTTGTTATCCCAACTTTTCTATGATCAAATTAATTAACAAATCAAATCAGGCGACCTTTAAACTTTAATCCCAGATTAAAATTCGATGCAGCGTCATCCAAATTTCATCATCAACGTTGCCCACGCTGTCGCTAATTTATTAAGGAATGTCGTCAACAAACATGTCTAACGTCGGAAGATTAATTACTAATCAACGTCAGTGAAGCAAGTTAAGAGTTCCTCCTTGTATTTTACAAGAAACGATAAATACAAGGTGCGCCTTTCCTTCACCCCAAACAAATGATTAAATAGAAGGTGCTCCTCCTTTGCGCGCTCCCCGGGTTTCCCCGCTTGTTGCCTGTCAACAGAAACAACCATTTAAACGCAAGGTGCTCCTCCTTTCGAAACGAGCGATTAAATAGAAGGTGCTCGCTCGTACCCATGCATCATGCATGTTTGTCTGCCTTCGTCAGAAGCCGCCGGTCGTTGTTAAAATGTCTTTCGTTTTATTTTTATTGCCGAGGTCGTCAACACGGATAGAAAGAGAGAAAGAAGAAAATACAGAAAGAAAAGAAAGTAAAGGAAGAAAGAAATATGGGACAAACAAGTTGTCGAGCTAGAAAACATAATTAATTTCTGAGTGAGATGTGAACACGTGTCTTCGGCTGTGTCTTTGTAAAACGCGATGGCGGCGTCATAGTTTTCTTCTTATTTGGCGGTTACCAAGAAAGCGCGAGAAACTGGAGAAGAGTAATGAGCTAAAGCGTTATGATTCTCATATTACGACTTTAAGTCTTGTCGAAAATAACCGTCGGGACGAAGGTTAAAGGTCGTATTATGGCAGTCTGCAACGTTGTGTTTTTGGCGTAATATAAGAACTGATGGCTGCCTGTCTTGTCCGCCGGAGAAATTGTAGAATCGTGCTAATAACGACGTGTTGTTCACTTCAAAAAATGGTGCACAGTAGGTTGCGATTTCCAAAATTTCCAAGGATTTTCCGGTTATGATTTTCAACATTACCAAGATTACTATTGCCAATATTTCCAGGGATTTCCAGTGATTTCTGATGATTCCCTTGGATTTTCAGCGATTTCTAATTATTTACCTGGGATTTCCATTGATTTCTAATGATGTCCCTGGGATTTTCAGAGATTTCCTCGTAAGATTTACAATCGATATTGGACATCCGGGGTGGCCGAAGGGTTGCTCACTTCCAAAAATGGTATTCAGTAGGATTACGATTTCCAAGATTTCCAGGGCTTTCCAGAGATTTTTAATGATTTCCCGGGATTTCCAGTGATTTCTAAAGATTTCCCTGGGGTTTCAAGGGATTTCTAGTAATTTCTAATGATAGACCTGGGATTTACAAGGATTTCCCTGAATTTCCAGTGAGTTCTAATGACGTCACTGATATTTTCAAGGATTTCCCTGGGATTTCCTCGTATGATTTATAATAGATAGTGAGTGTCAGTGGAGGACGAGGGGTCGCTCACTTCAGAAAATGGTGTGCAATACGATAACGAATTTGCAAGGTTTCCATGGATTACCAAAGATTTCCAACGATTACGATAGATTTCCAGGGACTACTAGTGAATACCATAGATTTCTGACCATAGTATGCAGGGATTTCCTATAATCCCTCGGCTAATAAAAGAGTGTCGTATACGTAAAAAAAAAATGTTAAATTTCTTATTGGTGTGAAGTAGTAAAGCTTCTACTACTGCTACGAGGACTACTACTGCTGCTAAAGTGCGACATGAGTAGGAGATTTACGGGGACACAGGTTCACGCAAAAACTGGTTCTACCCACAAATGCTTGACCTGCTTGGTATTGAAACTTTAGAGGAGTACCAGATCAAAATTTATTTAAGGTGTAATATAACCTCATTTGTTATATTAGGTTATATTAGGTTAGGTTATAACCTCCCCCACCCCCACTCCCTTAATATAAATTGAAAGAAGGAAAGCCTCTTTAAGGACACATTCACTTCAGATTGCTTGGGATGGTGCCAGATGTAAATTTAACAAGTAAAAAAAAAATCAGAAAGTGCACAAAAATACAATAAAACTCGACGTTTTGGCTCATTTCAGAGCCATTATCAAGAGTAGCTAAACAAACAAAACAAAAAAAAAGAAAACTGGCAAAACGCAAGAAAGTGATGAGTCAAGTAGCAAGAAAACTGTCCATGTTAACAAGGCATCTTAACATTCTGCAGTTGCTTTTAGTCTTCTGTACAGCCACCGGCTGAGAAGACTATTGCAACGACTTTGTTCGTCCGTCCGTCCGTCAATTTTTTCAATTTCGCAACGGTACCAGATATTGACGACCATTGTTTACAACGTTAGATTGAGTGTGAGAAGTGAGTTAAATAACATGGCAAATTAAAACATCGTTACTTACTCATAGCTAATAGACTGCTTCGACGTAACTAAATTAAATAATAACATTTGATCGTCGAATTAATATCCTAAATTAAAATCCTCAATAAAAATAAA
The DNA here is from genome assembly GCA_023313725.1 of Lithobius niger. Classification (NCBI taxonomy): domain Eukaryota; kingdom Metazoa; phylum Arthropoda; class Chilopoda; order Lithobiomorpha; family Lithobiidae; genus Lithobius; species Lithobius niger. The sequence goes on along the minus strand of JAHWFP010176298.1, from coordinate 28,044 downwards.
TGGATTTTAGCTTCGTTTAAATAATCTCGTCGCATTGTTGCATGAATGAATAGGCTTACCGTCGAACCAAATTCTCCATTAGGCCTATCTTCTACTTACGAACTTAAAACTGCATTTTAAAAATTAGGCCTAAAAAATGAAAATTAGGCATAAAATCATGTTACCATAGCAACGTCAAGTTGCTACGAGTCGCTGTTGGCTTCGTAAACAGCGTCTCTCTCGTCACTTCCCTACTACCACTGATCTATACAGTATACGCTACGTTGCGCGTTATGTTGTAACACTGTAACTGTGTGCCTGAAGGCACACCGTGTTGCAAAAATGAATAGGCTTACTATACAATCCATATCTCCGTTAACTGCTACTTACGAAATTAAAACTGCTGGTTAAAATTAGGCCTAAACGCTGACAATTACGCCTAAAAAACAGGCCTAAAAGCTAACACATTTCTAACCGGCAATTGTGATAGCTACTGCTTTTAGACTAGTATAATACAGATAGCTGTTGTAGTGCATGATAGAGGTGTGCGCCTCAACATTGGAAGTGGTGGAACTGTACAGAAGACCGGTGCGACTAGGCAGTCGCTGTAGCCGCTGGTTTAAGTTTAATCGGACAACATTCTGTTATTCACAGTGTCGGGCGGATTTGGAAAGCTTTCCTATTTAAAATTGCTATAGCCCCTTCCTTGTTGAGTTTTCACCTTAAACTTAACGATTTATTTGCCTGCATGTTATTTGGAGAATCTTATTTCTAAATGTTGAATTTCAGTTGATTTGTAGTTGTTACCACAATTGGAAGACGATAAGTGGCCTAGTGCCCAACCCTTTCGTTTTCCAAATGGAATAAAGTTGCTACTGTACTTGCAGGGTCGAAAAATCCCACTCATGAACGTCCATGAGCCAGCCCATCAAAGGATCCCCGAAATTGTCACCCAGAACGCACTTCCGACGTCTCCAAGCAACTGAAAGACCTGCTAAATCCACCAAATATTGAACATAACGAGAGGTCGCCACAGTCGCCAGTGTGAGGTGCAACGCGAGATTCAAATGAACTGTAACCAAGGGGTCACAACTGCACTAGAAACAATGCATTCCAAACCTTCGCACTCTGCCTTCCTTCTAACGCTTGGCCACGTCAATAACGCCAACATGGCGCCAGCCAACTTCCGGTTCTCGTCTGAATGAGATCTGATGAGATTCGCTGAAGGCTAATCATACAATATATTTATTTATTTATTTTATTAAAAAAATTATTGTAACCTCCCCTATAAAGAGCATGACAATTTCAGATTAAAACAACAATTTCACGTATCTCATTCAGGCGAGAGCAGGGTGGAGTGCGAGAACTGGGTACAACCATCGGCGCCCATGGCCGGATTAAGGGGGGTGGTTTGGGTGCTAGCACCCGGGCCACAGGCCTCAAGGGGGCCTCACGGTCACGGAAAAATAAAGCACTATTTTAGGCTGCTTAAAGTTAAGTAAGTGGTTCTCAAGAGCGTTTTTTCTTAGCGCATGAAACATTTTAGATGATACTGTCTAAAAATATCCCAATTACGAATCAACTCTTTCAGCAATCTCTTCCTGGAGCCGATGACCGGATGTGCTTTTTGCTCCATTCACATGATCGCCTTGAAACGAATCTAACAGCCTTGTCAGAGGCTTGTCACAAGTAAAAACTTGGACGTAACGAAAGACTTTTGTCAATGTGCAACATTTGCGTGCAGCACCAGGGATTAAAACATTTATATTACACTCCATAACAAAATATAAGTAACTGAAGTTTTTTTTTGTTTGATAAATAAAAAAAAAACATGCACGCATCTGAAAAATCTCGGATAAAAGTAAAATAAAAAAACCACCCGTTAATTTTTTTAGCCAGTCCAGAGAACCACTTAATTAATATTTAGCAGCCTTAAATAAAAAAAAAATACTTTATGCTGTTTTTACAAAAAAAAATTATTGTTAAAAAAAATTCTTTTTCTGCTGGACAGGGGGGGGGGGGGATAGGGCCACATTAAAACTTAAGCACCAGGCCTCTACAAGGTTTAATCCGGCCCTGTAGGCGCCGCCATAGTATAAAAAAAATATGGCGGCGCCTGGTTGTATTCCGTTCTCGCCTCTGCTCTCGCCTGAATGAGATTCGTGAAATTGTTGTTTTAATCTGAAATATATTTTTTATAGGGGGATTACAATAAATTTATGAATAAAAAATAAATAAATATATTGTAGGATTACCATATTGCAGTTTACCATATATCGTCCTGGGACAAACATCCCATAATTCATAATTTCTGTCGCAATTGAAAATAAGGCATGTTTAAAGGCAGGTTGCCACAAATGTGAAAACGTTGTATATGTTAAAAATGATGCACACAGCAATTTCTACCATCGAACAGCTATTGGAAACTTAGTTCAAACCTTTGCCTGTGCCAGGATCAATTTTGCAAAGAGTATCACAGTGCAACTGTAGCCATGCGTGTTTTACCCTACTCGTCGGACTTGTATTTCTCCAACAGTGTGTACCCCGTGAAAATCATTGTGGCGGCTGGCATCCCATAATCTCAAAGCGAACGTATCGATGCTGGCTTCGCCTTCATTCGTGGATCTGCTTTTCCGGTAAACGCAGTTTACCATTGGGGAAGTTTTAAAAGTCTGCGGCTTGCGAGCGGCAGCGGAAACGCTTGCCGTTTGTTATTTCAATGGGAAAGCGTTCCCCGCTGCCAAGCGACTCGCAAGCCACTGACTTTTAAAACTCCCCTATAATATCGTGCTATCTGTAAATTGCTTGTATAAGCAGAGAGCACGTTCTCGTCTTGGTGAGCCTGGAGGTAGTATTAGTCCTATTAGTCGGTGTGATTAACTTGGTGAATGTTTTGGTGTGTTGATATCACTCAGTTCAATTTTGGTTTTTGTTATGATTAGGAAAGACTTGGACTAATTGAAAACTTATATCTGACTCTTTCATTCTTCTCAGAGTAGTTACAAGACAATAAACTCCCGTCGTAGCATCCGGAGAGACTACAGTGGAAACCGTGTGATAACACGATTTAATTTTTCGATTAGATGGCCACAAACTAGATTTTTCTGCATTTTCCCGAGTGAGGATACGACGGGAGTTTCTTTATATGCAATGCCGGGTTTGCGTATTTATTTCACAGAGCAAGGCTGAAGGTTGCAAACGACGGCCAACCAATATTTGCCAATAAATTGGTGTGTGTTTGGGGGGAGGGGGGGGGGGGTGACAGTAATGCACGAGGTATCGCCTTTCCGTTCCAGACGTTCCTTCGTTGCTCTTCGAGTCTTCTTGCCTCAAATTAAGGCTTTTGTTTATTCGGAAAGATAAAAGCCTTAATGATCCATTCCACCGCAGGTCAAACATACAATTAGTAAAAAATGACTGCTTTTCTGCGTTTGGTAGAACTTGGGACGATATTATGTTACTTGAATTAATGGGCGAGAACATCGTCGCTTGGTGACTTCTGGAGCTGTCATAAGCTGTGGCCGACACCAGCAGATGCGGCCTGGCAGCCAAAGGGCGCAGGTGCGGATCTCCGAAGGAAAGGGAGCGGGGGTCGCCTACACACATAGGCTCCCCTCCCACAGGGCCGCCGCGCCGACCCGTGCTTTTCAAGGCTAGCTGCCCAGCCAGCCGAAGCCGAGTCAGTAGCCCCGCGCTTTTAACAGCAGCAGACAATTCGTGAATAAACCACGTCGCGCCGCGTGGGCGTGACAGTATGGTTATGGTATACGCCTGACGGGGATAAAATTTTAAAAGTTTGATGAGAACGATGTATATCTGCCCACAAACGACTACTCTGACTGATGCTGGTTTTAGAATTTAATTTAGATTCGGCAATATCAGTATTTTTTGTGTGCATATTTTTACCATTTTTGTTTTATTATGGATCGGCAAGCTGAAGCTGGTTGATAGAGCGGAGTGCCGCCGACGGCATTGGGCGCGGGTTCCGTTTGAGACCCTGAGATCCTGGCCAGTCCGCCTCTGGACACCAGTGTATTTGGTGAATAGATACAGACTCTGGTAGTTATTCAGTTCCCAGTGGAGGAACGCCAATCGACTATTTGGGCATTAGCATCGAGTGGGGAAAGGGGGAAGAGGCTTGGAAAATCCCTGCCCCTAACAAACCAAACATAAAAAAAAAGCTGTTGGGGCTTGCGTTCGGTGAAATCAAATTCGCCACACGCATGGGCAACTTACTAAAGAAGTTAATATTGCAGGTGTACATAAAAACATGCTTGGTGGCGCCCCAATTGGCCGTTTGGTGGTTCCCCCACTGGATCCTTCACCCAGCCAGTCTTACAACTGTTATTCAGTTTAACAGCAGTTATAAAAAGTAATGAACACTTTTAGTACAATTTAGAACTTCAGTTATAACAAAGACAAAACAGCGATGGGGGAAATGTTGTTGACGCTTTGTTGCGTGCCGTGCTCGGCGCGAGTCCATTCTGGACTTGGAATTAATTGACTCATTTCCACTTTTGTTTGACTTGGTGGAAGTGATTCAATGAATTGATGACATGGATTTTATTAATCTTCAATTCTGCGAGACTTGATTTGGACTTTCCTTGGGTAGTTTCCAAAATTATAAAGCGACTTGTTAGGAACTGACTTGATGACCATCAATTCAGTCCATGGTCCGCTTAGGTTGACTTGACTTCCCAAGTCATCGAACGAAATGGCATTGCCTAGATTTGATTTGATTTTTAGTTTTTTTTACATAAAATGCCTTATTTGGACCTGATTTCATCCAGCCGCAATTGTAGGTGCAATTACACCCAATTCAGGCAAATTCCTAACAATCCGAATAAATATTTATTCACCAAAATCATTTAAATTTTCGACAGTATCCTACATTTTGCCAGAAATTACCTGAATTTATGCTGGACCTAGGTGTAATTGTTTGGAATTGAAGGGAATTGAGTCAATCAAAATTTATCCTGAATGAGCTGGGAATTGACTGGAACTAAGATTGGACCTAAAGCAAGTCAATGAGTTGGAATTGATTTGTCAGAATGATACACGAAAAGTAATTGACTGGCATCATTTTGAAATAGCTAATACAAAATATGGCAATAAATTGAATTGCATTGAAACACGGCATCGACTAGGTTGGAATTGAATCTAACTCATGAATTGAAATTAGAATTGATCTGGAATGGAATATCTTCTCAGTGAACTTAGGTAGAAATTGACTTGACTTCATGTGCATTCGGTTATAGGTAGCTGACTCATGTCCATACGCAATTCTGACTCTCCCCACCCCCCACTGATCCAAAAGAATGGGCTACCGTTAGTTTATAATAATAATATAGGTTTGTTGCAAATGCAACCGGAGCGACAAGGACCGGGTGGTCACTGACTGCCGTCCGATGTTAAAACTAAAAAAAAAAAAATTTAAATTTAAAAGTTTAAAACAAGACGGTGGCTCGGCTGCAGAGGAATGGTTGATGGTATTGGGTTGGGGTCACGAATGCCTTACCACCAAGGTTAGACCTACCAGGGACACAATGGTCCCCGATGGCATCGCCAAACGTGAGGGACAAGTGAGGGGAAAAGCCGGGTAACGTTGCCAATGTTTCTTTAAAAAATAATAAAATAATGCTTCGTAATTTATAGCTTGGCTAAGACCAATTGTCAATCTTCGTAACGATAATAAAAATAATAAAACAATGAAATGCATGAAACTGGTGTAGTGAAAGTTAAAAACTGAAATGGGAAGTAAAACTAGAACTATTTACAATTTTTAAAAAATGTATATAATAATAAAAAAAACCTGGAGCCAACCTGCAATGTAGCGTGGCAAGACGGTTTGAAATTTTTTTTAAATACAAATTTCCACAATGTGTGGAAGTTGTCCGGAAGGGTTGTGAGCCACTGATACCGTACCTAAAATGCTGAGGGGGAGGTAAAAGTAGATCTTAAAGTGGGCGTTTGAGAAATGCCTGCAAGTTTTCTGTGAGTAGCATTCTACGGAAGCCACTCTCCGTGGGCATGCAAACCGTCTCGGAACTAAGGGCATTCCAAACAGGGACAACTCGCACAGCAAAGAAAGTTTAGTTTAGTGTAGTACCGTTTCATGAGGCTTATGTGGTACCGTGAGGCTTATGTAGTACCGTTTCATGAGGCTTATGTGACTGCTTTTAGTCAGTGGCGTAGCTACAGGGTTGCAAGAGTGGCAGAATGCCACTGGCCCCCACCCTCAGGGCCCCTGAAAGAAAAAAATATATTAAGATTTAAATAAGGCTTTTGTTGTAGTACACTAGTTATTTAATTTGATATAAGCCGTATTTTAAAAATGAATTTCCAACATCCCCGTCCGCACATCCCCTTGTCGTTAAAAAAAAACCATGGAAACCATAAAAAACGCACAAGCTGAAGAATTTCTCTAACTCCAAACTTTTTTCCAATTTTTTTTTAATTTAGAAAAGTGAAAATAGGAACCACTTGACTGGAGTACGAAAAAGTGGCCCCTATGTTCACTATAAATAAAAATTCGAAAAGTTTGGATTTAAACATTTTTCAGCTAGTGCGTTGTTTGTAGGCCATCCTGTATGTTAAGGAGGGGGGGGGGCGCCCAAGAGCTACGCCACAGCTTTTAGTTCGTATTTTTTAAAATATCAAGAATTGACTGTATCCTCACCTTTACGTTCACGGAATTGTAATCCCCACTTGAAGACTTAAAAGTTAACTCTACGGCATTGCAGTCTAATCGTACAATCTCGACCAGAAGATTTGTCGTACAGTCTCCATTTACTTTAAATTATTTGCCCATTCCCGTCATTCCTAGTGCACGAGGATAATTTCATCCCTCCAGGGGATACTGAGTTACGAAGAGAGAGTCCTTCCGCTAACTCCAACGTTGATTGGTTCAATGCTAAATGCAATCTGACTGGCTGTCACATTTAGTCAAGATGGCGTCGCTTGACATTTGCTGCCTGGAGAAAGAGTTCCCTCCAGCGGATATACATACGAAATGAATGAATAAATAAAAAAAGCGGTGCAGCTTGATTTTCTGTTTAGTTGGGGAAAACAGACGGATGGGGACAGAGTGATGGCGCTCTGGGAAAGGGACTTAGACGGAATAGGTAGTCGGCAATATAGACAACGAGATTTCCAGATGAGATCGCTGTTGAACTCTATTAGGAAGATCTTATCGACGAAACTTATTTAAGCTCTGAATGACGAAAGAGCTTAAACGACAAAACAGAAAGAACAAAATGGAAAAGTGCCGAATGACTTCAAAGCCGGTTTGTTTTCATTCGATTTTCCCCAATTCCCGAAGCTCAGTCTCTTTACAATTTATTATTTACTTTAAGGAGGACGGAAGGCCGATACAACACAAACGTAACGGCGAACCAAACGAATTCGAAGGGTCTTTCTTTGTCTCATTTTGCCTCTAGCGTAACGGTTAGCACTCGGAAAAAAAGAGGGGAAAAAACAAGGACAAAAACCAATATTAGGGTCGTTGTTCCTAAACAGTTTCTTTGGGCAAATGAGATGTTTAATGATTTGTTCTTGAAGCGGCAAGTACCTACTCGAAAAGAGGTCCGGAAAAAAAAACAATGAAACAAGTTGAAAGGGGAAAAAAACCTTAGTTTCTTAAAACAACAGTCGGCAAAAAAAACGTAGACTAAGTCAATTCAGGGCCAAACAATTAGGAAAGTGCTCTTAAATGTTCAAAAGGTCTCGAAGTCTAGGAGGACAAAACAACAACGTAAAGCTCGTCTCGTACATTAAATATTCACTTATGCAGAAGTTCGATCAAAGTTTATTTAACAGTGCGCGAGTGCATTGGTTGAAAATCTAAAAAAAAAAAAAAAAAATACAACACTAGTCCTAACAAAAGAGACGTTAAATAAAACTTTAAAGTGAAACTTGTTGAAATGTCTGCTGCTACAGAACGTGACCTTTTGGCAACAGTTAGCTAGGTTAATACCTTCACTACTTCACCCCTAAGCACTACGGAGTAGCAGGGTTGGTGTTCTTCCCGAAGAAATTAATTTCTTCCCTTCCACTGGAAGAAAAGGGGAAAAAATATAACGGAAGAAACTGGAAGAGTTGGAAGATATGGAAGAAACGCTAAAACACTAAAAGAAGGGAATTGAAAAAATGATCAAACAATTGTGACTGTATTAAGGAAAGGTGTATAATTAATGTTTTATTTATACAATTTGAATGACAGCTTACAGAGTAATCAGTAAAACCAAATCCTAGCATTGATAACCATCACCTATTACATTGATACCCAGCATTCAAAACAAAATCAGTTGCGATGATGTATTGAGGCCTATTCGTTTTCTTAATTTTGAATGAATGTATAAGAAAATGACGAAAAAATGGAAAAACTCGTGCAAACTTAGTAGCTTTCAAGGGCAAGTAGTCTATCTAGTTTATTAAAGACTATTTGATTTTTCCGGAAGAAATGGAAGATAGGTTTCGGAAGGGAAAAAACAGGAAAAATATATGGTTTTTCCCACCCATGGAAGAAACTTGCCAACCCTGGGGAGTAGGTTGGAATGAAAGAAACATTTTCGAGAATGTCATAGTGTGGGAAAGTTGCCTTTGAACATCACTACCACACATAACAAATTTCATCACTCGGAGGTCATGTCTTGAGGTGTCCCAAGGGCCTTCAAGTTCAACAATGTATGGCAATGGGTAGAATATCAAAAAAGCAAAAATGATGATTTGATTGGTTTAAAATTTAATTTTGTCATTATCTCATTTGATATTCTCAGTAACTATGTAAGCAACGCTGTAATTAAAAGGAATTTAATTGCTGTTCAAAACTATGGGAATAATTAACATAAAAAATAGGCCAAAATAGCCATTTCTGCCTATTTTGCCCATTACCTAATTGTAAGTATTCTAGAGGGAAAAATGCTTGAAATTGTGGTTACCTTTTTATGATTTTTGATGTTACCAAACAAGATAATGTTAAAATTAAATTTTAAACCGATCAAATCATTATTTTTGCCTTTTCGCCGTTCCGCCCATTGGCGTACAATGTTAACGTTGAAGGCTTTTGTAGCCTTTTATAGCAAGACATGAAGTCGGAGTGATGAGATTTTTGTGTGTGGCAGTGATGCTAACAGGCAACTTTTCCAGAAGATTACATTTAGAATTTCGACAATTTTATTTTTTTCATTCCACCCTACTGGAGAGTTCAGCTAAAATTAGGCCTATTTTGGTGTTATTAACTCTAAATTGAGTAGTTAGGCCTATAATTTACATTAGCGAATCTTTTAATATGCAGTATTTAGGTACACCTAGGATGGCTAGACCAGGCCCACGCGAAGTAATTTTTCCCTAAAACTCAGAGTAAGCGGAACATCACAGGTGGAACACCCTCAGCGATTGGCTAACCAGCTATTCTCTCCATGCAATGTTTATATAATTATGTATAATAGAACTGGGCCTCTGTAAGACGGAACGAGAAAGTCCAACCCTGGACCAATATTAGAGAGGGGAGGGAGGTAGAAAGCTAGTCAAGGAAAGGCATTAACACTAAAATCTTTCCTCCAATATCTTACTACTTGGCCACCCTGATATGGATCCACAGTTGGAGTCTTCCTTTCCTTCTTACAAAGAACGGATTCTAGCAGGATTATGTAAGGTCCGTAGGAACGAAGAGTAGCAATGAACTTTGATTCAACATGATTATGTAGGTCGTATACTGAAAATGAGATTTTTTGGTTTCTTTCCGCAAAACGAGCACCATGCTGACTTAAACTGAAAAGACCACACCATTGTCGACTTAGATTGAAAAGCCCACACCTTGATCGACTTACAGTGAAAAGACCACACCTAGCTCGACTTACGGTGATAAGGCCACACCTTGATCGACTTACAGTGAAAAGACCGCACCTTGCTCGACTTACGATGTAAAGACCACACCATGCTCGAATTACAGAGAAAAGACCACCTTGCTCGACTTACAGAGAAAAGACCGCACCTTGCTCAAGTTACAGTCAGAATTTTCGTTTTCTTTTCACTAAATGAGGACCATGGTCGGATTACACTGGGAAGACCCCGGCTCATCGACAACGGACCTTCTCCTTCAGTAATTATACAGAACGAAGCTTTTCTCAATGAGCGCGGACAAACAAACCACAGATCTGTACAGTATACCTCACTTAGATGCTGCTGCTTTGTTTTATGCCCTTATTAGGGAAATCACGTCAGCTTCGTTAATCGTCGGGTTTTTACTGAAACACCACAAAGCTGTTTCTCGGTTAAGATTCGTTTAATTTGGCGTATCAACAACATAAAAATGACGTTAGGCCTAATACGAAATGCCAATGCCGAATTGAACGAAATTACAGGTTGGTTAATGCAATGCGATGGTGAAATGGCGTCAGTTTCGTTAATCGTCGGGTTTTTTCGGCAACACGAAGCTGCTTATACGTTTCATTTGGCGTATCAACAACATAAAAATGACGTTAGGCCTAATACGAAATGCCAATGCCGTAGCGAACGAAATTACAGGTTGATTGATGAAATGCGATGGTGGATGGTAACGCTACGCCAGATAAGAGTTAAACATCGTCAACAAAACATAAAAGGTAAACATTATAAACAATGGTAGGAATATAAACAGCGGTAGGACCTTGGCCTTTGGTTCCAAAGGTCCTGGGTTCGATTCCCCGCTCGGGCAGTCTGACATATAAGTCCAAAAGGCAACGTAAATAGGTTTGCATCTGTATTTAGTTACTTCTTGTGAACCTTTGGCTTTCCCCGTCTTTAATTATAAACAAAACTAAACACCGTAAATCAAAATTACTTCGTATGTCGAAATCGAGATCGTAAATCGAAACCGAATCCCTAACACGAAATTCCTTCAGAATATTAGGAAAAAGAAAACAAAAATCCTCAACCTACTCCACTCGTACTTGTATTAAATGTATAATTTGGGTGTTTTAGCACTCAACTCTTTTCCAACAAATTAAAACTGGAAAGGAGTTTCGTGCTAAAACACCCAAATTATACATTTAATACAAGCACGAGTGGTATTATTACTGAAAAGACCACACCTTGCTCGACTTACAGTGAAAAGACCGCACCTTTCTAACTCAGTAATTACGTAAGTCAAAGGTTTACTCGTAGATGAATGTCACCGACAAACAAACCACAAATCTCTGCAGTATTATGTCACTTAATGGAAGCGTTTGCTTCCATTCTTGTTATGCCCATATTTGGGCAATGACGTCACCTTCGTGAATCTTCGGTCTTTTACGGAAACACGAAGCTGCTGCTTCACAGGGTTCGAAGCTTTTACGTTTAACTGCGTTTATTAGCAGCATAAAAATGAGGTTGAAGCCTACCTAGTACGAAACACCAACACTGAAGCAAACGAAGTTACAGGTAGGATGACGAAATGCGACGGAAGTTGCGTAGCAAGCTAAATAGAGGGAAACATCGTAATCATCGTGAAACTATACATCGTATTAATCGAAATCAAAAATAGAAAAAGAAACCGCGAATCGAAACTCTTCGGAGAATCGTTTTGCGGAAAGAAAACAACAATTCTCACACCGAACGCCATTTGTGCTTTGATGAAATCTATAATTTAAGAGTTTTATACCACGCGCAATGGCTGTTTGCTGTGACGTGCACCACGTGATTGGGCTAGTCCAATCAGATGGCCAAACAGCCGTTGTTCTCGTTCGTCATTGGCTAACTCATGGTGATGTCACAGCAAACAGCCATTGCGCATGGTATAGTAATCAACTCCTCAACCTTCCGTCTCGGGAAATTAAATCTGGAAGGGAGTGTCGTGCTAAACACAGAAATTATCGATTCCGTTGAAGCACTTGTGGGTATTATAGGCGAAAATTCAACCGGTCCCGAGACTTGAACTAGTATCAGAGCGTCTTTGGACATGTAGTATTCATACCACTCCTGGCAAACTATATTGGAGTTATCGCCAGATGGGTGATATCCCGCACATGGTCAATCCGTGAGAACTATCTCGATCGCGTCTCGGCCTTCGGCCTCGATGCCATCTTGACGTAGTTCTCTCGGATTGGCCACATAAGGGGTATCGGTCATCGACTCATAAATCCGATACAATTCGCCCCGGATGGTATAACTACTTTAATGTACGGTCCCTCACTTTCGAAATGAAAAATAAAATTGTTGGGTGAATCGAAAGTTTGCTTTCATAGCTGTGTTGTTTAATTTTGCATAATTTTGTATTGATGCAGTCAGGTTAGCAGCTGATACCATTTCAGCGGCGGGGGTATGTTGTGTCTTCAAGGGTGGGTTTTTGCAAAAGGTGTAAGAGAAACGCTGTTTTTAAATTCAATGGACTAATGTGTATTATCGTGTTGCACATTACGGAAACTTCATTATGTAAAAATTACGCCGTTCACTTCACAGTCACGTCATGTGACATCACCCCACGTTACTGTGCACTTTAGTGTGGCGAGTTGAATATCACGCAGTGTAACGTGTGGTGATATGGGATATATCGCTGATCGTTTTAGCATTGTGAAAGTTATGGACCGTGCGATAGCTATCCATACACCACCCGATTTGCTGGCTCGTCTATCTTGATATGAAACCTAGATCTTTTTAAAAACTCCTTAAAAAGTAAGGTGCATGTTTTTTTTTTTGTTTTTTTGCCAAGTGAGTCTGTTCCCGCCACGCTGGGCCACAGCATTGATAGTCACCACTCCCTCCTTCAATTGTACGGAACAATTTATATTCTCCTGGTACTAGTTAGCTCTCTCTTTCACTAATACGGCTAACAATTTTTGTTATATTGGGGATCCTTTGTACAACCCAAGTTAAACGAAATTGCTCCGCGCTCATCCCTCCCCCCCCCCACCCCCCCCCCCCCCCCCACTTCCCATACCCACCGAACTCCTACAACTACGATATTGGATTGAGATGCACTGCACGTGCGAAGCTAACTCGCTGGCCCGTTCGACGTGTTTGTTATTCCGTGTTCGCGCTTAGGGAGCGGAGTGAGGATGGGGGAGTGGTGGGGGAGGAATGAGTAGGAGACGTCCCCCCCCCCCTCCCCAACTTTACGCCGTTATCGCACAGGTTTCCTCAATACGTGAATAATTCAACCACCCACTAATCGACTCGTCAGGTTTACGCCTCAGCGCCCCCCCACCCTTCCCTTCCAATTCTACCCCTCCCCCCCCAACCATCTCGAAAGCCGTCAACAAAACATCTGCTAAAAATAACTTCCAAGGTGTAAGTAGTACTACAACAGCTGTTATTTCGAGCCGCTTTTTTTGTTACGTGTGTAAGTGTTTTGTAATGTTTTAAGTGCTTTACTTCATTCGTGTGTAGCTTTTAAAGGTACACCCGGCCTGCCTTATAACATTCCGCGTGCCTTATAACAGCTACGCGCAAATCGCCATCCGCGCATTTGCAGCGCCAAGGTCGGCTGGGGTGGGTACTGCGTGGAACGCAGCTGCTGTCTCGGTTGGCTTTGGGAACAGTACACGAAACAGAATCAAATTAAGGATTGTGTCGTCACAAACCGGAATGATTCTCGTATTTTATCATCCCAATGTATAATTTTCTAGGCTAGTGTTTTATAATTTTGCTTCGACGATCTATTGGAATAAATAATTAATTTTAATTTTTACTGCATTAAGTCTTTTAGATTTTTGATCTTGTAGTAATTACTAGCAAACGATTAAAATTAGTACTGCGCACACACAGATAAAATTTTTCAAGGTCATTGGTGGCGCGCAAAGCATCATATACTCCCCTATATTCAATGAAAATCTCCTAGACGCCACATTTTAAAACGGATTTTTAGCCAGGGAAAGACTAACGGTAAGTAATTAGACCTGTGGGGCCGTACTTGATGTGGAGGATCGAGAAAAATGTTGCTGGGAGGTATATCCCTTTAAAGTTACTAAAGATGCGTTCTGTAGGTAACTACTGACTAACTAACTAGCTAGACAGTGTCATGAACAGTTATTGGTACATCTTTCTCTCTACGAAAGGCGACCTGGGGTGCCTTTGAAAACTGACCTATAATGGTCGCGTCCTTTCTTGAGTCCTCCCATGATGCAACGCAAATTATCGAGTGAGCTGTACTGGCAGCAAGGCGCACTGACAGAGCTGAAAAAAGTGGCTGCCACTCACCCACGTTCTAAACTTCGTCAAGGAAAAGCTAACCACAGTCAAGCCAGGGAAGTAATTCTAATTGTTGCGCGTTGATATCAGCAAGATGTATTCCCCAACCGTACCTTGGAAAGTAAGAAGGTTTCATTAAAGGCTACTGCAGAATACACTGGAGTAAGTTATTCTACCTTAAATAGAATGCAAGAACAACAAATTTAGGTTTGGAAGAATTTCCCTGAGCTTGACTGTTGATAAAAACAAAGTCTTTTGTGAAATAACAAATATGGTTCATTTTCAGACCCACCAAATAGTGATAAGAGCCAGACGCCCTGTTTTATCTCGTAGTACTGAATAAATGTTCGTTTCCCACTTAATTTTTTCTAAAAAGTAATATACAAAATTTACGGGGCGCCCCGCCCCCCCCCACACACACACAATCAATCCCCACCTAACCACACATTTTGGGTATAGAGCACCAATAATATATTTTGTACGATTTGTGGAGAAAAAAGAAATAACTACAAAAACAGCTTCCCTTAAAAAAAAACACACACCCTCAACCTCGTATCTCTATAAAAATGTACAACTCTGGAGGCGCACAAGTAAACAATAAGTTTTTCACAATAAAAACCGTGAATTACAATTTGACCAGCAATTTCAGAGAACAAGAATTATATAAAATGTTCCCTAAAAATAGACGCCATTTTCGGTAACGCTTTTGTGGTAAATGGCGGACGTGTCCACCGCTCAAGTCACCCAAGGTACTCAGAGACGCAATTGCGTTTTTTTTAACACTGCGGTACCGCTGCGGTGACGGGGGGAATTGCGGTGCAAAACGACCGCGCGAGCGGCGGGCGGTAACGCAACGTCGACGCAGGTAAATGTGCAGTACCCAACAGATGGCACGTAAACCAAAACGCAAATGCGGTACCGCACGTGTGCACCGGCGCTAACACGCTTGTGTAGACGTTCTCGGCACGTTCTCGGCTGCTAGTACAGGCATTCAGGTGCGAAAACAGGACGTATTCAGGTATTCAGGTGGTATTAATGTTCGAAAAGTTAAGTACGTTAAGTTGTTTCCTAACCAGAGATGTTTATATTCTCTTCCCGTAGTGCGACCCGAGAAGAACATCATTGTTGTTGCACGTAACCCTGTGCTTCAGACCCGTTTTTCCATGGCGTCAATCTGCTTCGCCCACCTTAATTTCAACTGTAATTTGCCCCCAACCATTTATAGTTGGGTTAGGGCACTTATTCAGTGTTAAGCCTTGCGTTTCGTAATCTGTTGTTTATTAATGTATTATGTATAATTAAACTGAATGATAAACTTGTCTCGTGCTGAGCTTGAGAATATTTTAGCCATGTTGTTCACGAGTGATGATTGAAGTGTATTTTGCTAAAACCAAACTAGTTTTGTGCCTCCCTTCTCCCCGAACCGGGCCGGGGGCCCCCCCCCCCAGACAGAGTTCCAACAGCCGTAACCTACCGCGCCCCTCACCCCTCCCCGAAGAAGAGAGGACAATTTGTTTACACGTTTCTACGTCTACTCCTCCAGAAGTAATCTCCTACGAAGGTGACAGACGAAAGATTAAGTGAGCAAAGCAATACACACATTGAAAAGGTTTACTTAGTAATAGTAAAATATTTGACCAAAAATAAATTAGTCAGGAGAAGGAAGGGTCAAGACCCACTAGTACCCATCCTTGAATTTAAGAATAAAACAAAGGCCTGAGAAGTGAGGTGGGAGGGGGAATTTCATATAGAAAGTTGGACATGTTCAGGCGTTTTTAGGGTAAGTGCAACCGAGACAAGGTTTTGTCGAAAGGTGGCCACGTTCTTGCTAGCAACTAGTGCGTCAGGTAGGAAGTTCCATACCCGAATGACCCGTAACAGAAAAAAAAAACTACGTCTGGACTCGGTAAGAAAAGTCGGACAAGCAAGCTTCAAGGACTGACCTCGAGTGAACAGAATCGGACTGGCATCGGAGAACGGCAGATCAATGCCCACGTGGCCATTTAGGATCCTGATTGTTATGATGAGATCGAACTCCAACCTGCGAAGTTCCAGAGAATCGAGGCCAGGAAGGGATAATGTTTTGGCGTATGAGATTTTCTCAAGGCCTCTGAGGCTCTTGGTAAAGCGGCGCTGAATGCGCTCAACCATATCAACCATACTTTACCTGGAAATCTCTCGTTTTGCTCGCTCAATCCACGCAACCTCTGTGCTTCAGGCACACGAATGTTTAACACCCTTTTAAAACCAGGTTTAAGGGGCTGATTTTTCCATCCATCAAGTCAGTTGATGCAAAACCAGTTTTAAGATCTATGTGCGCAGTTTATTCCACATTATGTATTATAGGAAACTGATTGTATGACGCCACCTTTCCTTCCACTACTAGTGTAAAAACATGTAGTCACCATGCTTACGAAGACATAAAACTGAAAATTTTGCACAAAAATGTCTTTGTTGAATCTTTTTACTGCCCATGGTGACTCAAGAAATGCTCAAGACTTTGCATTCTCACAGCTGGAAATCATCTGAAATTCCAACATGGCGGAGGTTTTAGCTCTGCCGGCTCACAACGAAAACAGTCAATATGTGAATTCAGAAGCTACTGGGAAAATCGCCACGTCGCAATCGTCTTATTGTCACGGATTATAAGACGGCAAGCATTATCTCAAATGATGACGGATTTAGCTAATCCAAATAGTGTTGTTACCATGGCATCGACACATTTGACACGCGATTAAATTCTAGCTGCGAAAATACAAAGGCGAGTTGTTGCGTACACGCACCGTTAGGGCTCTTTTACGCAACGGCGAATTTCTCGCTTACTAGCTTTCACTTGGTCAATACTAAATATGCTGGCTGCTTCTCGCCTTCACCGTCGAGTTGTCTATACGTAGTAACCATGGCAACAACGTGGACTCAAATCTCCTCCTCGTACCTCGCTACAGGACGTACGATGCGTGCAACCTGACAGCGTCGACTGGTGACAACAAGAAAACAATTTTTACAGCAGTACAAGACAACGGATAGATTGCTGAATGCCGGTATTCGATGGTTTATCTTCGATTCGACAACCCCGAAATGGACGCCATGTTGGATTTTGTATTCTCGCTGCGGGTAGCAATTTATTCTGTCGTCGTTTGATCAATGCTAGAAGCTGTTTTTTTTTTTT
>JAHWFP010176298.1:0-10738 GCA_023313725.1 Lithobius niger | reverse complement strand
AAAAAGAATGTCGAGAAGCCGAAGAAGAAGCAGAAGCATGCAGAAGTGGAAGATGGAACCAGAAGAAGAAGATGATGATAAGGGAAAGAGGGTAGGGGATGGAAGATAGCAAAAAAAAAAGGAAAAAAAGAAAATTACAGGAAAGCTTCAGCTCTAAAGAAATGTCTTAATGAGGAAAAGAAGAAGTGCCGGCGCCAACCATTGCGGCAAAAGGTGAGGAGAATTATTAAGTCGGTTTTGGGGAAACGAAAAAAGTTTTTTGTGTTTTTTTTTTAAGTATTTTTTTTTAAATAAGAAAATAGAAAAGACGATTTTCCTGGTTCGTACGATGAATGTTAATTAAGAAACAAGGTAGGAACAATTCTTTCTGTTCGTCCAAATGACCGAATTGGTGAGGACTGCAGGAGGGGGGGGGGGGGGGGCTAATCAAGGAAACCGCAAAAGACAAAAATTCTAAAAAATAAGTTTTGTCCTTTGTAATTGGTGGTAATCATGGCTGAGTGGCTAGGAACTTGATGTGATAAATAAATGGAAGGGGGGACCCTGGGAAAATCCAAGCCAGTCAGTGATGACCAGGATTAGGGTGAGTGGACGTGCAATTTCTGCGATAACATTTCTCTAAATGAGTTATAAAAATTATTCTTGAAGTGGTAGGGTTCATGTGCGATCCCTGTCTTCCCGAAAGAAATGCCAGGGATGGCTAAGATCAGATTCGAACCACCAGAAACCCCTTGAACGTAAGACAGTCGTTTCCTATTCGGTTTCAGTGTATCTATAGATTCATTCTGGCCTATTCCGTACGTTACCTCGGCTCCCTGCTAAAAAAAAATCCCTGGGTTAGGTTCGCCCCATTACTTCACTTCTTTCGCCTTTCTAAACCGTTCAAAATTGTGCCGGTTCATCTACATCAACAGTTTTCTTCGGATTGCGAAAAGGACCTAGAAATAAGATAAATAAAAACAAGCGGGTGCAGCTACTTTGTAGTCAGTTGCAACCGATCTTCTGTACAATTCCGCCGTTTTCGAATATGTTGTGGTGCGCACCTCTATCGCGCACTGCAACAGCGATCTCTATTATATAATCTACAAGCAGTAGCCGTCACGATTGCCGGTTAAAAATGTGTTAGCTTTTAGGCCTAGTATTTGATTTTAGCGTAATTGTCAGTTTTTAGGCCTAATTTTTACCTGCCGCTTTAATTTCGTAAGTAGCAGCTAACGGAGAATTTTATTGGGCAGTAGGTCTATTCATTTCTGCAACACGGTGCGGCACACACAATGTTCAGCGTTGCCGAATGCGCAACGTGGCGGAACAAACGTCATAATACAGCCAAGAGCGACTCGTAGCAACTTAACGTTGTCGTGGCGACGTGATTTTAGCCCTAATTTTTGCCTGCCGCTTTAATTTCGTAAGTAACGGAGAATTTGGTTCGAAACTAAGTATATTCATCAATACAACATGGCATCAAGACCATTTAAATGAGGCTAATGTGTGTCGTTAACGACAATCTTTTGCTTTTACGGTTGCATGTTATCCTTAGGGTTTAAATGTGACGATCAAATGTTATTATTTAATTTAGCTACGTCGACAAGGTGTGTTAGCTATAAAGAGGGAACGGAAGTTTCAATTTTCCGTGTTTATTAACTAGCTTTTGGTGACTGAATCTAATGGGGAAAACCTATCGTGTCTATCTCGTACCGTACTGAAGTTGGCAAAAGTGACGAGCGGACGGACAACGGTACGGCTGTACAGAAATTAAAAAAGGATTTTAGCTGCATAACCGTATAACAGCCAAAAGTAATAATTGTAGGTTTTTCTGGTGTATTTTAAAGAAGCCAATAGTATCCTGCCTATAGTTTCACATGTGTAACACATTAAAGGGCCCTCTCCTGATTGATCTAATCCGCCGAGGGTAGGATTCAGTGATCAGTTGGACGGCGTCATGATACGGGTGTGGAACTGTCAAGGGACTCTCACTTATATGGATCAGGTAGGAGCGGCAGAGTAGTTTTAAAGAATAGAAAAATGCTTAGCTTCCATAGCATTAGGGACCTTGGATTATGTGCATCTTTGTAGGTCGGTCCACTCAATATAATCAGCAGCGCGAGAAATAATACGAGATATTTTTAGGGAGATACATCTTCAAGACAGTAGACATTTTTTGTAACTTGAACGCGTCCTATATGCCCTATATGATGTCATTAACTCAATTCCTGCCAATTTTACCGGTCCTTGCGTCTCATTAGCTGTTGATTTTGCTGGTCCAGTTGGATGAATGGACACAAAACTGCACTAACAAAATACGAGTTCTGGTTATCAAACGTAAGTCGGACTGCGCCAAACGTTTAATTTGTTTTAAAGTGACATTAAGCTACATGCAGCCAATCGCAGGCTTCGCAAAACTCTAATTTAAAAATATAGGTTAAAAAAATAGGTTATAAAATAAAAAAAATATAGGTTTTTATAGGTTGATTTTTCAGCAAATATAAGCTTTTTTTTATAGGTTTTTTTGTCTGTTTATTTCAATCAGCGTACTTCAAGGCCAAATAAAGGTGATTTACTAGTCTTGTTTATTACAATAACTAGACGAAGTCCGTGCTATGCACGGGGCCGGTCATGAATTAAGTTTACAGACACTCTTTTCCCGGCAAACTTTTTCCGACACTTTTCCCGACATTTTTCGTGCCCGTGCCCGTTAGTATACCGTCTTGTATTGTACATCTTATTGTGAGCCATATGTGAGTTGATCGACCGCTCTCTCCCGGCTGCACTTGCCATGCAGGTAGAATGGAAGAGCCCACTTGCAATGCGGTCGTCATGAGGAGGGGGAAGTAATTGTTGTGGCCTTTTCCTTTTTTTTTCTTTCTGTTCGCCCGTCATCCAGAATTATTATATATATAATTAGGTTGGCTCACTCTATTGGCGTCGACCCAAGTTTCATTTAATTTATCTGATTTCTTTCTGATCAATTTGCCTGGTCGAACTAGGCGTCTTCAGAGCAGTTTTTCACGCATTTGAGAGTAGAAAAATCAAGATAGCAATGAAAATGGGCCTATCCGAAGCCCATTCTCACCATTTGCAGGTGCCCTAGTTCAAGAGGAGTAGTGGAATACGCACGCACAGCGCACGTTACTATTGACGTAGATAGGTTTTTTTCAACTCTCGTAAAAACAGAATGAGTCATTAAAATCCGTTGTATTACGACTTGCGCATTTTCAGATGCATTATCGATTGAGTCGATAAGGCAACTAAAAATGCGCAACCTTGTTGTGTGGTGTCAACAGACAGAGTGTACCACTACAAGCGAACATCGTTAAATCACGACACTGTTTTGGTTTCAAAGCAGTGACATCGCCAACTGTTTCATCTTTAGCTTATCTCGAAAAAAATTGTCCTTTGTTTCAGTCTTCTAACGGGTAATTATGGACTTTAAGGGCACGTTTATGCAACCACTCGCTTTTGCATTCTCGCAGCTAGAAGCTAGAAATCACCTCAAATTCCATAATGGCGGCGGTTTTATGTCTGCCGCCTCGCAACGAAAACAGCAAATAACATTAGTTCAGAAGCGTTTGGGAAAATTGTTTCGTCATGAGGAATTCTTTATATTATTAGCACGGATTATAAGACTGCAATTATTTACTCAAACGATATCGGATTTAGCTAATCCAGTTACCGTTGTTACCATGGCAATGTCACCTTTGCCATCGCGATTGAGTTCTAGCTGAGAGAATGCAAAGGCGAGTCGCTGCGTAAACGCGCCCTAACCAAACCACGCTATAAATCGCTCAATTTTGGTACTTACCGACGTAGATCTTCATCTTCTTCTGATTTCACGTTAAAAAAATGAAGGGAAATTTTTTTTGTTGTAATTTTTTTTTAGGTTAGGTAGGTTAGGTTAGATTAGGTTGGTTAGATTTGGCTAGTTAGGTTATGTTTTTTTCCGTCTCCTTTCATTGCGATGTAAATCAGGTTTTCTTGCTACTCTGGTTACCTGCAAGATGGCCGGCGCTTTAACATAGCCGTTTTATCGTTATACGTATTTTCAATATTTTTCTCCAGCACTTTAAGACAGATTTATCCCCAGTTTTTTAATGTGAAATGGGAAGAGGATGATAATCTGCGTCGGTTAGTAACAAAATTCAGTGATTTAGCGTGGTTTGGTTCAACTCCGTAATTACCTTCTTACGTTTATTGTGTGCGCGGCATCTCTTGAGTCAAGTATTTTACGAGCGACTACGTCTTCCTGGAGGGGGCGGCTTTAATCGATGGCCGCCATTGTCTTTGTAACCATCTTCGATATCAACAAGGCACTCTGCTGCCAAAAACGTACAATCGATTAACTATGTTCGTTCTGCGGCGAACTCAAGATAGGCCGCGCACACTTTAGTACTCTAACGTTCAGTAAAGTTTGTGCGATCACGTGTTTTTCAGTTATTCATTAAGTTTGTTAAAAACTACTTCTAGTGGAAATAAATCCATTAGCTTCGAAAGTGCAATCGTTCTCTGCTTTGAGAAAGCAATGTCTGCTTGGCGATAATGGTTTTGTTTTGGTTTGGGAGTAACGACGTTAAGAACCACGCAAAAAAAAAGACCATGTTCAGATCACCATGCATTCCTGTGTAAACTTTCAGCTGTGTACGCCTTCCCTCCAACCCTTGGCTAAAAGAATAAGATGAGCTTTAAAAATGCAAAGACTCGCACACTTAATTAAGCCCAGTTGAAATGGGTGGAATTTTATGTGACGAGCCGCGTTGGGCGGGGTGCTATGTAGCGAGGATTGTCATTTTTAATGACACTAACTAGTAATGGCAACCAGTTGTTGTTCAACACGAACAGGAAGGTTCCCATAATATCCAGCGCTTCCTGTGAGGAAACCACACTAAACACAGGAAATAGTCTCACACACTCAACAAGCGAAAAGCTTTTATTGAGCTCCATTAAACATATCCTCATTGAATTGCTGCCTGTTTCACGCTTTGAGAAGCGCCGACGTTTACACTGAGCATCAGAGAGAAGCGGAATACAATTAGACAAGCTCCTTCCTTCACTATACGCGGAAACGGGAAAACGCGAAAGAAAATAACGAACTGACAACGAATTTTTTGCCGGTGGCATCGAGGTTGTACGGAGCCTCAACAGGTCTGCTTAGAGCCCGTGTCATTCAAGTAGCCCCCCCCCCCTCCGTCATCCTCCCCACGGTGATCAAACCACACCGATATATGAAATTCATTAAAAAACTTATCAAAATGGGGAATGAAGAGAACAATGCTGCAGTTATTAGAAGACAAAAAAAAAACGGAAAGATCATGAACACCTAGAAACCTTTTTGGAGGATTGGGGGAAGGTGCAGTGGCGTGTACGGGGGGGGGGGGGGGGGGTTATTGCCCCTGCCCTTTTCGGAAAATGCCCTTTTTTTCTGTAATTAAAAAAAAACTGCCTCTTTTTGTGTCGGCATTTACTGGTGCGACAGTGCCTGAGAAAAGGGCCTAAAAGCCTGAAAAGGGCCAAAAAGCCTGAAAAGGGCTTAAAACGGCTAATAAAGGCTTGAATGAAGCAAAAAAACTACAGGTCTGAAAAGAGCAAAAAAAAAAAATAGTCTGAAAAGCAAAAACAAAACTGAAAAGGGCAATAAAGCCCTAAAAAGGGTTATTAAAGCCACGCTACTGGGGAAGTGGGTGTAAGGAAAACTTATTTTTAAATAAATTTCTTGGAGCCTTCAGTTATCGGCAGCAAATTAATGCTTGTGTAAATGAACTGGCTCAAGTCTGAACGTTACTAGACATTTTTGAAGTCTAGTAAGGGTGGGGGGGGGGAGGTAAACCCGGGGGATGCGAACCGGGTAATCTCAGGTCACAGCAGGGGCCCTATCCAGGAGAAACCAGAACAGATCCCACAGCCACTGAAGGAACATCGTAGTCTATCACGATACCCTGGACGGCATAGACTGACTGGGACTTTACCAGGGCCTCCTTTCCAGTCATCAATCAGATCAGCTGTCTCAAACAACTAGGGCCACTTTTGGAATTATAAAACTGTAATTCCTGATATTGTCTGAGAAATATAGCTAACGGGTCTAGATGGATGGGTGGTTCTGCCGGGGAGGGGGGGGGGTGAAAATGTGACCACTAAATTTTGATGGCTCTTACTTCAAAATCTTGGGAAAATCTTGACCTCCTTCACTCAAGGTTCTAAACTAATGTGACCTCCCCGCCCCCCCCCGCCCCCCAAAAAAATACGCTTTTCGCATGATGCCTTTTAAGACTGTCTGCAGATGATTCCCTGTAGCCATATTAGGTAAGTGGAGGAAAAAGTCACTTTTGGACCTCAAAAATGACACTTCAGGAGTAACAATTTTAAAAAACGCCTGAGCCACTCAGCCCCCACAGACTCCATGATATAAGTGTTTGCAAGGTTTTGAAGCTGAAAGTATCAGTACTTTCGAATGTACTTTTTTTTTTAGCAAAGGTACAAGGTTGAGTTGAAAGTGTTCTCTAAAACATCTATGTTCCTTACTCCCAACTTGTGTCGAGTTCTATGCAATAAGTATGATGTATGATGAACGCACTGTTCGCTTGTATGCCCAGTGTGCCCACATCCGTAACATAATCAGCACCTGAAAGTTAAGAAGCAAATGAACCAGGAGGCATGGCTTTTCTAAGAAATTTAAAACTCCACTACGTAGTACTGATACTTTCAGCTTCAAAACCTTGCAAACACTCATATCATGGAGTCTGTGGGAGCTCAGTGGCTCAGGCGTTTTTTTTTTAATTTTTACTCCTGAAGTGTCACTTTTGAGGTCCAAAAATGACTTTTTCTTCCACTTTTGGTCAGTTTAACTAAATACAGATGCAAACCTATTTACGCTGCCTTTTGGACTTATATGTCAGACTGCCTGAGCGGGGAATCGAACCCAGGACCTTTGGAACCAAAGGCCAAGGTCCTACCGCTGAGCCGGTAAGGCCGTGTCAGTATGGCTCAATGGTAGGACCTTGGCCTTTGGTTTGGAAGGTCCTGGGTTCGATTCCCCGCTCAGGCAGTGTGACATATAAGTCCAAGGGGCAACGTAAATAGGTTTGCACCTGTATTTAGTTATTTCTTCGTCAGCCTTTGGCTTTTTGGTCAGTTTTTTTACCCCCCCCCCCCAAGGGTCCAAGGGGGGGTCCAACAAAATCCATGACCCCTCCGCCCTCCCGTCCCGGATAAATGTTGTATTATTATTAATATTTAGAAACATGTACAAGGACAATCATATAAGTGACAAACCCACACACCACAAGAGCAGATGCCCGCGTGTCGATTGGGGCCGCACAAACATGTAAATCAAACAAACACAAAGGAAATATATTTCCTACAATCAGTATTAGGGATTACATGCGAGAAACTGTTTAAGAAAATTATATATAATATATATATATATATGTGTGTGTGTGTGACGGTGTAAAACAATGAAATAACAACAATAAAACAAAGACAAATTAGGTAAATTTGCAAAGTCAGAACAAAAAAAGTACATGAGTAATCCAAAGAAAACAGTCTAATCTGAACAAGACAATAATAGCACAATATTCTGCAAATAATGACCGGTCCCTAACGTCCACTAAAAATCGTACAAAATTACGTCTTTTTCGAAGTCATGCCATAGTCAATAGTAGTTCAGAAAGCATGGAAGGCAGTCGTCAAGACGAGGAGACGCAAACGTGCGTGAACCAATGTCTGAACTTAGGAACTTCCGCCGGAAACTGTAAGGTTGTTGGCTTCGTTTTTTCTTTTTTTTATCGTTCTCGTACATTCCGGTTGCGTCGCTGCGTTCGCTTCAAGGGTTCCTGTTTCGACGAAACCAAATAGTGCATTCTCTCTTCCTTTCTTTCTATCGTGCCCCATTTGGAGTGATGGACAGACTTTCGTATTGCTTGCACGAGGGGCGCTAGAAACCAAGTAACTTCCGGAGCAAGCGGTGGATTGCGAGTTTCGAATGCGCGTGTGTCTGCAAGGTGCGCACCTCGCAAATTCATGCGTACTTGTCTTGTTGGTGGATCGAGCGCCACCAGAAAAAGTAACCGATACAGGTTCCTTCAGTTACTCCAAATATTTCTGCCTCTGTGATGGCCGTTCTCAATGGGATATTAAAATAGCAAGTAAAAACACACAAGTTCCGCCATTGTTGATGCTGCTCTACAGTTGTAATCATTGTTTAGGAAACTTGAAATGGCAATTAAAAGGACATACCTTTTCACTATATTCGAGCATCCTGCGCGAAATAGCCTTTGCAACATTTACACGCGTCTGAAATAATGTTGCAAAACTGAGCCAAACAAGAAAGCCATCAGGAGGAATGTACCTTTAAAAGTACCTGCCTTTCAGATCACTGGTGGACAACCGTGGGGCTTTCGTTCCAATCTTCGAAGAAGAAAAAATTAAACCTTTGAGTATTAACTTTCTTCTAAGTACACAAGACATAGAAGCGAGTTCACAACTACGACAAAATGCGCTTACAATCTTATCGTTCTCGCCAATTACTTACGGTGAAGTCTTGCTGCAAAAGAAGGTTCACTGTTAAAACATGGTTGCTGTAAAAACAGGCTTGCGGTAACAACAGGCTCGCAGTAAAAACAGGCCTGCTGTAAAAGAAGCCCTGCTGTAAAAGAAGTTTCACTGTTAAAGCAGCTAGGTTTGCCGCAGTATAAGTACTTTCGCTGTGAAAGTAGGCTGACCGTAAAATCAGACCTGCTGTAAAAACGTGTTTGTCCCTATGAGCCACCGTAATTACTACTTCTGAATTGTTTTTCAAAATCGTGTTAATTGTAAATGCTTTTTTTTTGTAGCTAATTGAAAAACCATGATTGTCGAAAATTTATAGGGATAATGAATGTGACTGCAGCGCCGTAGTTACAGGGTGGCAAGAGTGGCGGCTGAATGCCATCGGTCCCCAGCCTCGTGGGGCCCCCGAAACAAAAAAAAGATTATTTAGGTTTTGTTGTAGTTATTTAATTTATTTGACAACTGTATTTTAAAAATGAATTTCTAGCTACCCCGTCAGTCCTTCCTCCTATCATTAAAACAATATGGTGGCCCATAAAAAACTCAGGATATAAATAGTTTCTCCAAACCTTTTTGCCAGATTTTTTTTTTAAAGTTGAAATAGGGACTGATTGACTGGAGTACGCAAAAGTGGTCCCTATTTTCACTATAGCAAAAAAAAATAGGGAAAAAATATGGTCCATCCTGTATATGAAGGTCGGAGGGGGGAGGGAGGAGGGGCAGGGGCTAATTTGCCACCGGCTTCACCTAGGGCTGGGTCGGTTTCATTTTTTTGACTTCGGTTCCGGTATCGGTTTTCACGCCCAAAATAACCGCGGTTTCGGTTTCGGTATCGGTTTTTGCCACCCTCCACCCCAACCAGATATTTCTAGTTTTTTTTTTTGTAACAGTAGTATTACTAGCTTCAGCTCACTCCTGCTTTCACTTTCAGCAGCGTCATAGACCGTGGGTCTAGCTGTGGCACCATTTCCCTCTACTATTTTCGCTTTAATAGCTAGGAGCTTTGCTGTCATTTATAAGTAGAAATGATAATTATTTAAAAAAATGCAAAACAACAAATCATTTTTTGATTTTTCGAACACCGTACGAAAACCGACACAAACACAAAATCCGATTTTATCTGATTTTATCTGATTTGCAACGTTTTACTCTACTGACGTAAAACAAAATTAACGATAACGACAGATAGCTGTTTACTTACCTTAAATTATTGTAACTAGTTTTCTCTTTCATTTACTTTCATATCTTTAATTTTTTTTAAAAATGTATTTATTCATTTTATCACCTTACACGATGGAGATATACATTCGTACTTTTTTACAGCATTCACGACACACGCTAGCATCCTGCGTTACAGTTTGGCGTGTGGGAGTGTGGCGTATTTTTTTTCACTTTGGTATGTGAATGACGCCTGCAGAAACTAACGCACAAACCCATGCATGTTGTACACAAACTAACGCATGTTGTAAAACCATGTCCGTATGTCAATGACAGTTTATGACTTGCCATTTTATTATCTTGGCTAATGGCTAATTTGGCGTGGGATACGCTTAATGTAATATTGCGATTACACCAGATAAATGGCTTTGTAGTTCTCATGCTATACAAAGCCATTTATCTGGTGTAAATAGCAATATTACATTAAGCGTATCCCATGCCAAATTCGCCTTCCCTCCCAGGCCCATATAAGATGACGTCATTTTCTAGTTTCGTTCTAGTATGGTGACCTTGCCCCACTGAGCACATTCAGCTCTACCAGTGGCTTTTGTATGTTACCAACGACCTTAAACTATCAATTAGTATCAAGAGCACTCTTTTTTCCTAGGGATAGTAATTCCGAGTCTATCTTGTAAAGGATGAATTGCAATTGCCTGGCAGCAAGTGCACCTTCCAGATATCGTCTGCTTTCCAGGAGTCGTATATACCCTCTGAACCAAACCAGTCCACCGCTACCGCTACAATTTCGGAGAAAATAGTTTGAGTTTGAGCACTACAGAGAAATACCTCGCACTTGGGAAGAAAAAGGAAACGGGCAGGCGAAAAGTTGTGGGAGCTGGAAATGGTTCTGCCTTTCGAAGTGATGTGGAGGGGGATAAAGGAAAGGGTCTCCGAGTAGAATGGGCATAAAAGGCCTTAGTTTAAAGCAATATACCTCTGCCTCTTTGGTGAAAGAGTAGGATGGATGGGAAGGGGAAATGGGGGG
>JAHWFP010176297.1:21923-32716 GCA_023313725.1 Lithobius niger | reverse complement strand
TAATTCTGCCTTTATTGTGTAGCGCTGCCCCTGCCTTCTAAATCCGTAGCTACGCACCTAGTATGCACTATCCCGTTG
The DNA here is from genome assembly GCA_023313725.1 of Lithobius niger. Lineage (NCBI taxonomy): Eukaryota > Metazoa > Arthropoda > Chilopoda > Lithobiomorpha > Lithobiidae > Lithobius > Lithobius niger. The sequence continues at coordinate 32,638 of JAHWFP010176297.1, read as the reverse complement.
CCTCACACCTTTGTCGAATTGATACTACAAAAACTGTTACACTAAATAATCGACTATACAATAATTACCTGATTAGCAGAAGACACATAACTACTCGAATTGCCAATACACGTAGAATACTGGGACAGCCTTGCAGGCGAACCGTAAAGTAGCCGCCATTTTTATTCAGTGGTTCGTCCAAAGCCGAACAACAGATAGAATTCCGTTTTCCGTGGATATTGTCAAAACCAGAAATAAGCTGGGCGAGTTCCGGTTCAACTTTTTTTTCATACAGTGGAAAAAATGTTTAGTCAAGGACCTATAGATCCATTCATATGCAAACGATTTAATCATAAACTGTTGCCTACCAAAGTCTACAATTTGCTGGAACGTGTTCTCATTGAAAATCAAGGAACATCAGGCTATTCAGGCACTTCCGGTCTGGCGTTAACAATTGATACGCATGACCCGTTCAAATAAATGACTCGATTGGGACTTGACGTCATTAGACAATCGCCACGAATCAACCCCCGTCTGTATCTCAAAAACTGCTTTATGCATAAAATCAGAAGTTAATAAACTGGTCTGGTAAATAACTGTGTCTGGTTTTATTAACTTTTGATAAAATGCATAAGTAATTAATAAACTAACCTTGGTTGCTAGTTGGATGCCGTTCAGTGAGTTTTATATTATGAGATATTTGAAATGTAAAATATTATGTTATCATTGAGTTTTATAGTTTGTGATTGCTAAGGTACGTGAACACACCACGGAAGTTGCAACAGTAAAGAGACTGGGAATCTATCATTGCCTGGAAAATTTGAAACACAATGCAGATCGTAAGCACAGGGTCCAGCCAAGTAGGAACTTTTTTCAGAAGTATATCTTAGTAAAGTGCCGAGTTTGATGGTTACGTTAGACATATGCTAGTGTGATACCTCCAAGTAGACGATCGGCCAAGTGGATGAGATTAATTGTTATTGAGTGAGCAATACCAGCTTCATTGCGTGATTAAAATTAACCTAGGGTGGGGCAACTGAAGGGGGATGTGCTGATTGAGTGAGCGAAACAAATCAGCGTTTGTTAGCCAGTGCACTCAAAAATGGGATTGAACAAACTTAAGCATGTGAAACATGGGCATAAAAAAACCAAACCTTGTCAGTGTGGCTGATGTAACGGCTAACTGGGCAATGACAAATGTGAAATAAAATACTCCAGACCGAAAAGGTAGACGTGACGATTAGACCGTGGGATTCTTTGTATTAACAGGCCTATGAATGTTGGGATATCCATCCGAAACCAGAACTGGTATAAGAGAAGTCGCCAAGTTTCCAAAAAGGGGACCTTTGAACGTAGTGATATCATTCAACCATGAACAGGCCGCCAAAGTTAATCCTATTAACCCAAATTAATCGCACCGTTAAATACTTTGGATGCTAAATGAAAACTTGAAGATTTCTACCACTAGTAGCAATCTTCTAGTTTTCAATAACTTTTGAACTATTAGTAGGTGCGATTAACTTGGCTAATAGGATCAACCTTGGTGGCCTTTGTTGAATGATATCACTACTTTCAAAGGCCGACCCTTTTTGGGACCTTGGTGGCGTCTCTTATACCAGTTTTGGTTATGGGTGGATTTCATTTAACGTTTAAAGTATTGTTCGGTGCTATTAATTTGGCGAATGTTTTGGTGTGTTGATATCTCTTTTTTGAAGGGCCGAAGTATCTTGGTCACCTAATAACGAGATAGAAATGTAATGGGGACAATAACAAAGTGAGAAATGACAAATTTCCGCAAGGATATATACTTACAATAAAAAGCCTATTATATGATAAAAAAAAAAAAACCATAAAAAACTGTATCAGCCCAGTGTGCTACTTGGCATTAGCAGACCCGCCATCTTGAAAATGAAGTCATCTTATCAAAATATCAGATTTTCTTAACAGGAAGGTCTTTTGACGTAAGACGCATTTTGTTCAAACCCGATGGGGGTGTGCAGAGTTGATAGTGGATGGTGCGGAAGGTTTGGGTGGGTTTAAGGTTGTGCGTCTTGTAAATGTTTTTGAGAAATGGGTCTGTATGGACCTGAAGGTCGAACATAGGGAGCAACTCTTGAGTGTGTTTTTGCTCTACGGTTTCATACACGGCGATAGTCGTTGAAGTCCTCTCTCCAGCAAAACTAAAACTATTAATTTCTCCGTTTCTATTCAATATATTTTGACCAAACTTGGCCAGATAGTAGATAGCAACTTTTCCCAACTGTACACCAACTATTATGCAATTCCGTGCAAGAGTAAATTAGGGAGCCGCATGTAAATTTGAAAACTGTTCACTTCTTGTTGGTGTTGTTGTTCTTGTGTGACACGATTTCAAAAAACTACTGCACCTACCCAAAATCTGAAACATGATCTTAGCCAGAAATTTCCCTGGGCTTCATCCTAAGAGGGACCACTTTTTCGATTGGTCGATCCATTCCGGAGTTACGGGTCCCTGAATGATCATTTTGATTGTTTTACATTGTTTTAACCATTGTAATTAGGGAACAATGCAACTCAGCAAATTCTAGATCCATTTTATTTATTTATTTATTTATATTACGAGAGCTCTTTACAGGCCTTAACCTATGCGATCTACTCTAAACTAAGAAACTAAGACTAACTAAACAAAAGTGCACTAACCTTGCCACAAAACCACAGAGGCCACACAGAACCCAACCCCACTCAACCCAACCAAAACCAACCCAAGTCAACCAAATTCAACCCAACCCAACCCAACCCGATCCTAAGTCGGACAAACACCGAGCGGCTGGCAAAGAAAAACCAGAAATCACCATGGTCCCAACCGACCTGTCGACCGGCAAAAGGCCACAATACCCCTTTGTGCATTTCGAACAACGTGACGTTGGGCGGAGAACCCCCGAGCCCTCACCAGAGACGTCTCTTTAACCAAAACTGGGTGGACACGGAAACCCGCCCACAAAGGGCAGAAGAAAAGAAAATGCTCCACTGACTCTTCGCCGGTGTTACACGTACAAATTGGTGACTCACACCAGCCAAGTCGGAACATATGACTCCGCAGCAGGATGTGACCTGTACGGAGTCTGGTCAAAAGACTCGCATCACGCCATGGCAGACAATCCAAAAAGGACGGCCCTGTAACCGATGGGTGCAGATCAAACAGACGCCTGCCCGTAGACCCGGACTCCCATGCAGACTGCCAAGCCTGGCCTGCCAGCAAGGACAGAACAGGCCGCAGATCCTTGTAAAGCATTGGACAATGCACAGCATTCACCCTCGCAAGATAGCCCTGCCTTGCAAGTCCATCGGCGACCTCATTTCCAAAAACAGAGGAGTGGCCAGGCACCCACTGCACGTTGACAACCACCCCGCGTTAGAGGGCTGCCACAAGCTTACTGCCAATTTCAATGGCAATGGGGTGCTCCACTCGTAACGTAGTGAACGAACGCTGGAGAAACGCAATAGCTGAGGCAGAATCCGAGAAAACCACAAACGTCGGTAGGCCAAGGTCCAAACCCTCATCAATCTCAATCAACAAAGCCACAAGCTCAGCCACGAACGCAGAAGGCAGGCCACGAAGAAAGTAACTACGTTCTAGGTGCAACTGTTGCACAAAGATCCCTGCACCCCCCTCCCAATGCTCCCTATGGAACGACGCGTCACAAAAGATGCTCACAGCATCTGGAATGGGAGGAGCCTCCCAAACCATTGCAAGTTGATCACACCAAGTCCAAGGACGGAATGCCCTAGCAAAACTAGGAGACGCGAACACAGCCAAGCCCTGGTGGAGAAGGAGAGACGCCCCTAGACCTGGGGTCCCTAGCCGCTCCCTGTCCACCAGCTCAAGTGTGGCAAAACGAGTAAGAAGGCCTGCAACAGGATCTCCTGTATCCCTCGCCATGGCACGGAGGCAAAGAGCCATGAGTAGTTCTCTAGCACGAATGTACACTGGGCGCTCCCCGGTCTCCACATGCAAAGCGAGGACTGGTCTCGACGGTAGCCCCCCAACAATAGTCCGCACGCAATCATTAATAGAGGTCTGCACCCCCTTAAGGCCACTGTCTGAGCAGGGCAAAAAGGGAAGATGAAAGTCAACACAAGACCTCACATACGACCTGTAGACAGAAGAAACAACCGAGCGCCGCGCAACCAAGTTATTGGAGGCCAGTGACCTGAGAACTCGAAGACGGGAGGAGACAGCCTCCTTGACCGCAGCCACTTCCCCACGCCAGGACAGCTTGTGATCGAGTCTAACACCCAGATACCTAACAATACCTGTAGACCAAACTAGAGTCCCACCCACAGTGATAGCACCAGAAATCAAGTCACCCTGGGAAAATATTACAAGTTCCGTTTTCGTCGCAGATAGAAGCAGTCCCCTGAATGCCAAGAGACGCTGACCCTTTGCAATGGTTGACTCCAGGACTGCCAAAATGGAACAAAGATCCTTACCTGCCACCCAAACACCGACGTCGTCTGCATAAGCAACGACATTAGCAGCTTTGTTCAGACCAAGAAGCACAGCATTGATGGCAACTGCAAATAAGACCGTACTGAGGCAGCTCCCCTGCGGGAGCCCCCTATCAGTCGACCCTGTCTCAGACCAGCAGCCGCCAACCCTAGTAGCAAAATGTCCTAGTACCAAGAAGGGCCAAGATAGCAGCAACCAGACCCTCACTGACACCAAGCTCAACAAGAGCATGCTGCACCCACCTGATATCGACCATATCGTAAGCTGCCTTAATGTCTAAAAAGGCGCATACGACAAGTTCATCACGAGACCAGGCGCTGCGTATACCAGCCTCCAAGTAAAGAATGGCATCTTGTGCCCCACGCTGACGCCGAAACCCAAACTGGGCCCCGAAAAGCCCACCCAACTCCTCCAATTCCACTCCAGCCTACGGACAAGAATCCTTTCGTAGGTCTTCCTCACACACGACAGCAGGGCAATAGGCCGATAGCTAGTCACAGCCGTCCGCGTCTTACCTCTACCAAGAATTGGGGTCAACACAGAAAACATCCAAGAGGGAGGGGGCGGACTGCCATCCAGTCTACTTTGAAGATAGCTAACCAACTCGGCCTTACCTGTACTATTGAGATCCAACAAGTCACTGTACGAAATACCATCAATACCAGCGGCGCTGGGTAGCTTGCAGGTCCATCCATTCTAGATCCATTCTTCGTGCACGTGTTATGTCTTTGCTAAAAAGTTTATTGTTGAAGGGCAAAATGAAAGAATAGGATGAGAGGCGCGTACGGCTTTGGGCCACGGCTCCTAATAAACATGTTCGAAAGAATCCGTGTTTCAGCTAAACGCATATAGATTTAAACCAAACTAAGCTACGTTGTTAATGGCCTCGAAATTGGCAGCTAGAAACGATAGAATGGCGCATTTATTTCGTAAATGCAGGCTTTCAAAGATGAGTTGAATTGTTTCAAAGTGGCCAGCAACAATGCATCCATAAAAAAATGTATGCATATACCTTTGTAGCACGATGCCATAGCCGTACAAAAGGTACACGGATTACTAACAAAAACGTCAAGTATGCCGTAAAAAAGGGGGTTATATGATTGAAGTTTCACTTTACTTGTTAAAATGTACACGGATAAAATATGGATGATTTTTAATTGAAATAATCAAATGTACAATTGAGAAAATTGAATCTGTTTAAGTGCTGTTGTGCTTTACCAATCATTATTAAAGGCGGTAGCCTTTACTGTAAGGTTTGACCTCGGTCTCCCATGTTAAAGCCGAAATTTCGATGCTTAATTTCTCCGCCATCTTTCAACATTTTCTACTAAAATTTGGTATGTGAGCTTTGACGGACTTGGCCAACACGTGTACCAAATTTTATCAATTTCCGATTTGTAACATTGGAGATCTGGATTTGAGCTGGAATCGTGAGTTTCATTTTTGTCTTATATGATGATGATGATCTTTGTGGGACACGTTTATACAGTTCACTCTACAGACCAAACCATTTGTCGTAGAAAGCTGGTTCCTAGCTCATTTGAAAGATCTACTTCCGGAGAAGTGCTCTTTATAGAAACAGAAATTTCGATTGGTCGTCTCGTTCCGGAGTTATGGGGCCCTGAACGATCCGTTTTATTGTTTTACATTGTTTTAAACATTGTTTTTATACAACAATGTCAATCAGCAAACGACAGACGGAAAGCGTAAGCAAATGCTAACAATGCTGGTGAGACAACAATTTACCCGCGCGTGGAGAGGAAGCATTATCCTTATTACTAATCGATTTATATGATTTCACGTCATTCGCCCGTGTTAAAGCTAAAGTGTCAGTTGTCCAGTTGGCTTGCCGTCCTATATTACAAATACGGACAAAGCTGCTGATAGATAGCTGCGAACAAACCAACTTCCAAAAGAAAGACTTGCACTGAATGAGCGAGCAAAGCGAGCGAAATTCAGTGCTTTTGCAACGAGTGCAGACAACTAGCTTGGTATGTCAAAGTATCACGAATTAGAAAAAAAAAACACGAGCTCGTTTGATGTTTAATGTAAGGTTTAACTGATCCGAAGTCTAAACAGCAAAATAACACAAATAAACCTTGGTGTATAGATTTCACATACCGCAATGTTCCTGTACTGTTTAGTCCACGTGAAACCTTACTGCTGTATTCAACCATTAGACACGTAAATAAAATCAAAACCATGTCACAACTTTCAAAATTGTTGTAAGAATAATATAGTGCATAATATAGGCTACACGCTCGCCTACTTTCGGGGATACATTTTTCATCATTATTTTAGTCTGGTCGTCTTCTTTATGTTCATCCTATTGATACATACACCAGTTTTTAATATTTCATATTTATGACTTCAGGACTGGTATTTCATTTTTATTATCAACGATATTTCGAGGATTTCAAGGAGTCGCACGAACCCTGAATTAGTTAATCTGTAGGTCTGTACTAAGCACACTAAAAGTATGGTTTTTACGATTTTTCAGCGAGAGTAGAATGAACCAATCAGACATATAGTGTTCTACAGTAAAAACTGTAAAAACATGCGAATACAGCAGTAAGGTTTCACGTGGACTAATCAGTACAGGAATACTGCGGTATGTGAAACCTTACACGAAGGTTTATTTGTGTTACTTTGCTGTATTGACTTCGGATCAGTTAAACCTTACCTTAAACATCAAACGAGCTCGTTTTTGTTTTCTAATATATTTAAAACGTAAAGGACCACAGCACTTAAACAGATGCAATTTTCTCAATTGTACATTTGATTATTTCAATTAAAAACCATCCAAATTTTATCCGTGTACATTTTAACAAGTAAAGTGAAACTTCAATCATATAATGCCCTTTTTTTACGGCACACTTGACGTTTTTGTTAGTATATTGAATTTGTGGGTGGAAAGCGGTAACTGTTGTGAGGATGGCTTGCACATGCATCTTATTGGTAAGCCAGGCGAAGACGTCATCAATGTAACGTGACCAGTAATGCAGGCAGGGAAAGTGCAGCTTGTTAATTTGTGCATCGATCTTGTCAAGAACCGTGTCACACAAGAAGGTGGATATACTTGTACCAGCTGGGACCCCCTCGTCACTGTTGGGGAAAAACACCTTCATGACAGAAATAGCTTGTGTCGAAAATTGTCTGGATGATGGACACCACTTGGTCTGGCTTGAGACCTTTAAGATTTGAAACGTTGTCCAGTTGCTGCAGCCGGTCCGCCTGGCACTACAGGACGAGGGAACGATCTATGGATGGAAACAAGGCTTACAACATCAAATTAGACGAAAGCTCTCCCACCTCCCCACCCTCCCAATCTTGAATGGTGAGAGCTTCCAGTTCCTCTTTGAGTTGCTCAGCGTTTTTGATAGTGTGAGAACAATGTACCGATGCTTTAAGGATAGGAGTAACAAAATCAGAAAGTAAGGAGTTCACAGTGTTTCGCAACTGTAATAAGACGGGCCGGGGCACCTTGCTTATGCACGTTGATGGTTGGGAAGATAAAAGGATGAGCGCGACATTTCACGAGCAGCGGTTCTCCGGTGGCCGAGGTGAAGCTTAAGCTGTGTGCCCTAAGCTGGGGCCCTAGTTGGCCCGGTCCCCTTGATAATGTGGCTCTATACTATGTATTCTCATCATTAAGATTGTATTTTAGTCATGCTATGTACTCTTATATATGGTTATGCCTTTGAAGATCAGTGGTCAAGGTGACCAGTAGCTGTCAACAGAGGTAGCTGTCAACACGGGTAGCTTATCACTAGTGGTAGCTGTTAACAGAGGTGGCTTCTGGGATACCACGAAATACCATACACTTTGCTCCATCTTTGGTCAGAAGCTGGAAGCTGCTCTGGATATAAAAGCCCCCTTAGGCTTAACTTTAGGAGCTAGTCCCTAACCAGCAACAACTTTTCTAGTAGTATACTACCCTGCTGCAGCCTACCTGGAACATCCTTAAACCACAGATTTACATCCTCATAAGGACAGACCTGGAATACACGTGAGTTCTCTTATAATTCTGGTTTAGTCCTTGATCTTGACTGAGTGGGGTTGCATCCATCGCATTGAAGCTATGATATGTAGCTGCTAAAATCATAGCTTACAGATGCATTCAAATGTTTTTGTAATTTTCTTACTTTTGAGCACAAATTGGTGCCTTGTACTTGCGAAACGAAATTGCTGAAAACTCATAAAACGCTAAACGTCACTCATCATCAACAAAGAATGAAAAGTGACGATTAACAGAAGAATCTATATATATATTCCGCTTAGGAGCAGACTTAATGATGATGGTGAGGGATCATGACGTCCGGCCAGAAGCGAGCAGGAAGTCCGGCCAGAAGTGAGCAGGCGAGCAAACTTTGCATTCCACCACGGGGAGAGGGGGGATGCAAGTAGCGGTGGAGGGCGTGAGGACGTGGCTGTTTGCTAGAACGGCGTATGTTACGCCGGGGTTGGCTAGTGCTTAAAAATTGAGCTCAAATAGTAGGCGATTGTGTGTGAGATATGTGTGTGTATGCATCCGCCTCTCGTTAATTCCACGCCGAGTGGCAACAAATCGTATCGATATAAAAAACACAATACACTCGATAATCTAAACACAGTGGAAAAAAAAGTCTAGTATTGACTCTGGACTTAATTGTCTTATGTGTCGAATGTTTGAATTCAGCTACAAGGTTTCACGAGGTTTCAGACTCTTTTCACTGGGACAAACCGTGTTGGTGTACCAGAAAATAAATTTTACGATACTTTTTGCACACGAGATCAAACTACAGACCGAAACGGCGTTTAAATTGTAAATTTGTTCGGCTTGGACACGTTTTCCAACTTCAACAGGAGACGTACATCTATGGCTGTCAGCAGGAAATTAAAACTTCAAAGAATGTTTCATGAAAAAAGATGTTTGAAGCCATGGAGACACTGACTGAAGCTGAAGTGATCGATAATTTATATTCCGTCAATTTGGGTTTCTGTCGTCAACGCACGTAATCAAACTTCTCTCCTGAAAGTTTAATAATAGACTGTTTCTAGCCTCCAGTGAACACTGAAGCAACAAATTGCCAAACAAATTTTTTTTTTTTTTTAAATTCATTTTTTAGGATGGTAGGTTTTGTAAAAAATTTATTGTGACTAAATCATGTTTTTTTTTATATTTTTTTTTTAATTAAATTAAACCGAGTTCAGTTTAGAATTATATAAACAGGCCAGCTGGCCATTGACGATTGAGGGTTGACTAAATTGTACATTTTGGACTTTTAGGCTATAATGAATGATGACGACTCCTGTGTGCAAGCATAGGCAGCAGATCAGGGGCAGAATATTTTTTTAAATGTACTATCGAAAGGTGAAAAGTAATGAAATCTTTTTCTCAGTTGTATCCTAAACAACTATGGGCCTAGAGGTAACATTGTAAAAAAAAACTTTCACATTTTAAAACAAAAACATGCTCTAGTTTTTAAATAATGGAGCGTCGAAAGACGAAAGAAATGGCGAAACTTTTTACCTCAGTTTTGTCCAAAACAACTTGATGTATTATTGGAGAAGAGCTTCCACATTTGAAATCAACATGCTCCAATTTAATTTTTTTCCATTGATTCAGGGGATCTTGGGGACCGGTCATCATTTATGGCCGTGGGGGTGGGGTGGGAAACGAAAATGTGACCACTGAATTTTTTATGACTCCCCCTTTAAGACCTGAAAAAACCTTGATTCCCCCCACCCCTAAGGTCCAAAAATGATGCGACTACCCCCCAAAAAATATTTGGCACCCATCTTTTGTCGAGATTCCTACAAAAGTATGATGAACACACTTTTTGCTTGTATGACCACATCCTAACATAGTCATCACCTGAAATGCAGAAGACGCAACGAAAGCGGGTGCCAAGGCTTTCTATAAAGTTTTTTTTGTAAAAATTGTACTTCCAGCAATAGTATTATCAGTTTCAAAACCTTGTTAACAGCATGGGGGGGGGGTGACCGGGGGGGTTGTCCCCCGGAAGCTGAGCCGTTTTTGGAAATTTTGACTGTTGAAAGTGCCATTTTTGTGTGCTTGTATGACCACATCCTAACATAGTCATCACCTGAAATGCAGAAGACGCCAAGAAAGCAGGTGCGAAGGCTTATCTATAAAGTTTTTTTGCAAAAACTGTACTACCAGCAATAGTATTATTAGTTTCAAAACTTTGTAAACAGAATCGGGGGGTCTAGGGGGCTCAGCCGTTTTTGGAAATTTTGACTG
>JAHWFP010176296.1:52475-72025 GCA_023313725.1 Lithobius niger | reverse complement strand
GTGGCACTCGGCGTGTCGCCGCAGTCGCCGTGAGGAGGTTGTGTTGGGCCGTTTGCGAATTGGTCACACCCGACTTACTCACTGTTTCCATTTGCGGGGGGTTGATCCTCTTGAATGTTCTTGGTGTCGACGGCCACTTACGGTCCGGCACTTACTTGTTGATTGTCGCCATCTTGATGGTGTTCGTCGTCGGTTCCATCTTCCGCATGACATTGCGCGTCAGTTGGGCGATAAGTCTGTCCTCCTGTCCGGTGTTTTTCAATTTTTGCAGGAGGTACAGATGTATGACAAGATTTAGATTAGGGGTTTGGATAACACCTCTGTAATGTGTGGTGCAGTGGCAACCCGGACCACTGCGCTGTGACTGAGGTTGGCGCTAATGACCAAGTTGTCGACGCGCCATTAAGCCTCAATCCCCCCCCCCTACGTTCCTCTACGATTTCTTTAGCCTGAGTAACACATAGGGATACAGAGGAAATTAGTAATATTTGACCGGCCACCATTTTGGATGGGCTCATCTTATCGAAACTCATTGCAGCATTCTCAACCTTGCCCATTGAAGACCTTTCAAATAAGGTATTCCTTTACCCCCCCCCCCCCATTCCATTGGAAATTTCTGAGTTGTAGCCCCAGACCCCCCATGGGGGACTGGCGAAATGTCGTCTTATTGATTTTCACTCGTCGGCCCATCTTGATTTGGCTGTTCCTGATAGTGAACTTGGGAACTTGGCTATATTTTGAACGTGGCTGTTCACCGCGTCGTTAATTCCTTGATCTGTAGCGTCTTCACCTTCTTCGTCGATATCCGAAGGGACATACTCTGTAGCATCATAGCCAGTATCTTCATCGGGCATGGGTTCCTCTCTTTCGTAAACGTTTCAAGTAATATCCTTTCCCTCGACACATCGTGGAGTAATCCAAAAAAGCTGTTAGCCTGATGAGCGCACCGCAACGTATGAATGGTGCCCGGTAAACAAAAAGTAAAATTCTCTCCTCCGTGCATGCACGCACGCTTAATGAATTCTAAGTAAACAATTATTAACGTCCTTCCTAAGTAACAGTTGGAGGGTCTTATGCAATAAGGAACCAACCCACCGTCAGTTCATTTTGAGAAAATCTCAATTTATAAAGTCTACTGCAGTAAATTATTGTAACTAATTCTGAAAACTCACAGAGCATAGTGTCAAAGAACAGTGAGTTTACTAACCATTTAAAAATATTATGAAAAAAACAACCAAATTTTGACTCCTTGAGGGCAAAAATTGTGGCTTGGTTCTTTATTGCAAAATCAAACCTTCACAGGACTGATTATGCAACTTGGAACCACGTGGATTGGTTCTGTGTTGCAAAATGTCTGAACGCTCTCATTACAGTAAAAACCAAGCCAAATAAACAGTTGCTAAGCTTTACTTAAGTGTTCAGATGGGATTACAAAGTGAAGTAAAATGTCATATTGAAAAATAAACGAAGGCTAAAAACATTCAGTTTCCTCTTCAATTTCGAAGTCCATTTCCATCGAAACCGTCCACGGCAAGGCCTCTATAAAAATGTTTCGCATCAGCAGCAATAAGATGCATCATCGCCTGTAGGTCGTTCAGCTTAGGTGAAGATATGGGTTTGCCGTTTGGCCACAAGGGTGTAAGAGATTCTATGAACACATGACTGCTTAGTGGGCATCCTTCGTGTCCTCCTTTGGATGTCAATTTCCACATATGTGTCCTGATCGTGACTAGTTTTAATGAAGTGGCGGTAGGGTTCATCTTTCGTAAGTTTTATTTCTCTTATTTACGTCTACTTTTTGATTGACGATGACTTTTTCCAGGACGTTTCTGCCTACAAAATCTCAGTTTTCATGTTGGTGACCTCAAGAGGATTAACCTTTCTGCATGTTTTCATCACATGCATGTATTCCTCTGGCGTATATATTCGTTGACAGAACTTGAGGGCTGGATTCTATGCGGCCGAAATCTGTGTCATTCGGTAAAAAGCTATGTCCTGACATCATAAACCGAAAATGAATTGCTTCGAGAGAAGGGTTTGAGTGCAGGATAGCGTTGAGGATCAAAGTAATTTTTATATTTCTGTTTTTCCCACCGCATGTTGTTGCACATGTTTTTTCAAGCAGGATCCCACTTCTTGGGAGCTCCTACCTGCTACACCCTCAATCCAAACATAACAGTAGCCTTCATCAAGTTTGCCCGAATGAATCCCACTATTGTACAACCAGAGTTGTCGTTTATAAAAGAAACAATGTTTGTTGGTATTCTCGGTAACGGCAGAGTTTTTTCTAAATCAAATGTCAGTGTGTCGACCTCTGCATTATCAGCAGCTGTCTTCATGTCGCTATGCAGTTTTTTGTGTGCTTCTTCTGCGATGTAAAGATGGTTGTCGTGCTGCTGTTTTAATAAAATCTTTTCCTTCTCAGTAAGTGCACCAGCACGCTTTGCAGGTGTCTTTTTTTCAACTTTTTGAATTTTAAGTTGAAGTGAATAAAATATTTGAGAATATTTTGACAGACTGACAGGTTGATCTGTGTTTTCCTCACAGTATAAATCAAACATTTTTCGGAGATTTAGACTGCTGTCCAAGTAATTACTGTCGGTTTCAGTTCTACTGTAATGGGAAACGTATCTCGGAAATTTGTTGATGTGGTCTACCACAGCTTGCCTTCTTCTTGTATGACAAGATTTAGATTAGGGGTTTGAATAACATCTCTGTAATGTGTGGTGCAGTGGCAACCCGGACCACTGCACTGTGACTGAGGTTGGCGCTAATGACCAAGTTGTCGACGTGCCATTAAGCCTCAATCCCCCCCCCCTTCTTTCGGCAGAAAATCTGTTGTGTCCACCTGCAACTCCACGCTTATCGACTATACTTGGGGATCCCATTTTGCATAGTGCTGTATTGAAACGTTTGGTTGATATGCCTAATGTGTTAATAAACGTATCACGACACACTGTTTCATCTATTTTGGAGACCCTGCTGAATATTCGTTTGGTAGACTGCTTATTATATTTGCGTTTTGGTGCAGATTCCATCACAAATGCTTTAATAAATCCAGTTTGAGCGTCGTAACTGCCTAATTCCCAATAGTTAAAGAAAGGACCTGTCTCTGGCTGCAACAGACACATTCTCACTGCATTTAGCTTTACACTGGCAGTTAAAATTTGCAAATACTCTTGGTTCTATCTTCTTCCCTTTTGCACTAAAATAGCCTTTGTTGGTATTGCAGTTACATTTACGTTCGCTGCGTGATTGTGGAAATTTGCGTTTGCGTCCTCGCTTTTTACGTCCTTTAGTAGCCACAGTTTCTGGTGTGGTACTGGGTTCTTCATTAGTGGCTATGCCATTCTCATTTTCACGTACTGTCATTGGTTGTACTACCTCAATACCTATTTGACTCTGTAATGTGTGGTACAGTGGCAACCCGGACCACTGCACTGTGACTTAGGTTGGCTCTAATGACCAAGCTGTCGACGCGCCATTAAGCCTCAATCCCCCTTCCCCCTATTTGACTACCCGAAGACTCACTGTTTGTAGGTAGAGAGGGATGGCAGCACACGATGTCTTGTATCGTTTGAAGAGGAACTTTCATCCCCTGAACTTGGGCTGTGGACTGTATCTTTATCAGTTGTAATCTCCATCGTCAGAACTCCTGTCTTCTTGTGGCACAGAAGACTACGACAAAACAAAAAAGTTAATGTAGTACAGATTGACTGCTTTGTGGATGTTCAAGTATTACATCATCACGAAAGTAGCAATTTTCACAACTTCCATTAGGCTATTACACTATCCATAAACCCCTCCCCCCCCCCTTCCTCCATCAAAAGAAAGAAGTTTGCAAGTACGAGATGCTGGGAAGGGTAATATTTTATTATGTATACAGCAACAGTTTTCTGAGGACCTTTTTTATTTTTTTGTTGCTTACGTCATCAACTGGACACCCCCCGGTTCACCAGTGCGGCTTGCAGGTGAATCACCTGCCCCTTCTCGATAACGTAATACTTGAACGCATGCCTTCTCCGTAACACTTCTGCAACAGACGTATCTTACCTGTTTGGAACGAATTAACTTGACGGTTGTTTTGTCCCTTATTTAAATATAGCACTATCGCATGGGCTACCACTTCGACACATGGTGTGGAGGGGCAGGAGGAAAAAGGGAATAGACGGCTATCCGCTAACAGGAGATTCTTGTTCTTCATGAGGCGTTTCTGTTCCTATAAGCATACGAAGCCCGATCGACAAACACTGGCAGGGTAAAGCTAGAAGAAAATCCTTTACTACACTTACACTCTTTACTTGTGACTCCATCCTTTGCACTCTGCATTTTGTAACGGAGAGCTATGACCCATTTTGCGTACATTCACGCCGTCGTTATCATACTTTCAACGATTAGTTTTAGCTATTTTATGTCCTGGCAGCTATATAAGGTTGTAAATCGAATTCGTGGAAAAGATGTGATTCAAGAAACTGGAAATAACGGAAACACAGAAGAAACACTTACAACCGCCCATTTCTTAAAGCCCGTGGCAGGAATCGGAGATAAAATTCGCATGTTTTAGGAAACTGAGGTGAGAATTCGCATGTTTTAAGAATAACACCATCAACCGTTTTTTCACCCTTTACCTACGTTGTCTTATGAAGAAGAAAATAGTGGTCCTCCGCCTACTCATTATGTGAACTATCAGACACCTACAACAAGTCACGATGTATATGATGTCCCGACGGTAACGCCCATTTTAGATGATACACCGGTGTATGCTGTTCCCACGTCCGAAACCCATCATTATTATGCACCTTCCGACACAATACCAAGTTTTTATCTAGAACCAATAGTTCATAAAGAATCAGATAAAGAATGAAGACATTACCTTCTCTCCTTCCCACCACCAATGGCTGTGGGAAATCTGTCATCAAAAAGCCTCCTCTTCCCTACCAGAACGACGACAAATATGGCTTCCACCTCCAAAAAAATAAAACATTTTGGGATCGTACGTCAAAAACCAAAGCCTAGGGGAGAGAATAAAACAGAGAGCTAGGTTCGTAATCACTACATGTTTCATCTTTTTTTCTTAATTCATTACGACAATGTTTTCTATTGTTTTGTAAAAAAAATCAGTTATATGCGATTCATAGTGTAAATATTACATGTGTTAACGAAAAACGATGTTTTTTTTATTTTTTTTACCTAGATGTTATATGAGAAAAAGAGGAGATGGTTACAAACTCCATTAACTGTACCATTTTCCTTTACTATACTCCCCCCCCCCATTTCCCCCCCCCCTTTACTATACTCCCGCACTATACTCCCATTTTTTTTAAATGCTTCGATTTTATCTATATTTAAAAGGTTTTTTTTTTTAGAAATGTTACACCGAATTACACGTTTCATTCAATACTCGATGTATAATACTAAAAATGTTAATTAACAGTGTATCAATATTTTAACTTATTTCTTTCTTCTAGCCCCTGAAAGAAAAAATATTGCATTTGTGGTAGAAGAAAACATTCTAACACAGTTATTAGGCCCAACCAGAAAAATGTTTTCATGGGTAACATTCTGGAGGATTGACACCGTAATTCAGAAAAAAATATTTTTGTTAAAAACAATTTTTAAAGCATTAGTGAAAAAAAACCTGATGGTTACAACGTTTATTGCCATTTTTTTCTTCACAAGATTGTGATGAACTGTCTCTATTGGGCCGAGTTCTTTACTCGTAAAAACTGCAATACAACCTATTAAGTATGTTGTCATGCTGTTTTCAGAAAAATATATATTAACGAAAAAAAAACCACTTGAATAATATTGATTAACATGAAAAAGTATTTTGTTTTGTTAGAAAAGCAGAACATTACAATCTAATACGTGTATATACATTTGTATGGTTAAATAATGTTTTTCTTAAGTTTTTATTATGTGTCCATTTGAATAGATACATAAATAATTTTTACTAATTAAAAGTAATCAGTCAAATCGTTACTGCAAGATACCTCCTACATACATATAATGGTGATGAAATGAGTTTTTTTTTCACTATCTTACCGTTAAATAGTTTTCCACCAGTGTAAAATCCTCAATGTAATGAGGGGCAGGGTAACCTTAATAATTACGTACACTTTTTTTTACAATTTGTTTACTTGTTTCCTCGATATGAGAACTTTTGTAATGAAGCACAACTGCAGGTCCTAATATGCGAACTTGTTTTTTGTTGAGGGAATAGGAACGAAGCAAGTTCACTCACTTTAAATGAAAGTCAACGCACTTTGCAATGAACCCACTTTGAAATGAAAGTAAAACCCTCGCTGCCAGGCAGGCAGGGTGAACGACACCTTAATATGTCCCCTTTTTTTTTATCCCGCAGAGAGACAATAACAGAGCAATATTTCTTGTTTTTTTCACAATATTATTCATTTTTTTTTTTGTTGAGGACCAGTAACATTAGAAGTTTTTCCCCATTTCATGGCATGAACACACTTTAAAATGAAGACGCTGGTAATATATGTATGTCAGCCTTTTTGCGGTGGAAATATCAACATTTTGCATGACATTTTACTTTCTGTAGTAAAGGAAATATTTTCATGACGAACGTCATTCAACGCCGCAATGTTTTAACATTGTCATCCGGCATTTTTTTGTTTGCCATAGAAAGTTAGTAGTAAGGGCCCTAAGTGAGTGATTTGTTTTTATCATATATGTCTCCGTTATTTAGTTATCAGTACAAAGTTGCATCATGATAAATGAAATATCAGGCGTAATAGTAGTCACATCAGTAGTAGGGAAGGGGAAGAAGGAGGAGCGCCGGGCGGTACAGCATGTGCGGGTTGTGAAAAAAAAATCGTGGAAAGAAGCAGGGGGAGGGAGCCTGATAGTGGCAGGGAGGCAGCCGGAGTAGCATGTGTAGCACATTTTTTCTTCTTCTTCATGGTTTCTTGTAACAGTAGGGTATAGTGGAAAAATCGTCCAGAATAATTCGTTTATTGTATACAATTTGGTACTTTTTTTCACAGTATGCATTTAATACACGATGCTGCTTTCTGATGATCTGTCTTGGGTTCGGTATTGTTACAGTCCTGTCCACCTGCCATCCCAAAATCATTGTTTCCATTGTTTTTAACGTGTAAGGCTTTTCTGTCTAAATTAAACCCTCTTATCTTAATAATGTGTTCTACATGGTCAGGCTGATCTCTAAATCTAATAACTAAGCAATATTGCTTCGTTCTGGCGGCCATGCATTTTTTAATATAAGCTTCCGGGCCAAACGTTTTGGAGATTTCATCAGTTAAACATCCGAGATATCCCCCTACTGTTATGGGAAGGGGAATACTCATTACTGTTCTTGTTATCAAGGAATCGGTATCGTAATAGTTAAGCGCCCGGAGGGAAGGACGCCAAGGCATTGTACAGCTCTACTCTAGCATAACTGCTCACAAAAGAGGCGATCACAACGTCATTATGAATTTTAGGCCTGCTAAAGCAAACATTCATGTAATGAACACGTTCGATTTGGTCATCTTGCTCAAAAATCATGTGGTGAACTTCTCTAGTTAAATCTGTTAGGAGTGAAAAATGCTCTTGAACAGTATCAATCAACTTTGTCTGGAGTACACGAGTGTTGAGAGAATTTGCCATAAAGCCCGTTTAATGCCTTCTTTCCGACCTCGCGTAATCCAGGATTGCTAACCATCTTGTTAACATCCAGTTTTATGCCCTGTTTTTCTTCAAAGTCAGAAATAAACACTATTTTGTCTTCCAGTGTGATGCAATGTGAAGGAAAACTAGCAGCACATCCTTAATGTAACTTTTGAAGGGGTGAAAATTTTCATCAAAAGTGAAATTCCATACTTCGTGTATTTTAAGAATCTTGTAACCGTATTGTATAGCTAAATTGAGCTTGTGCGTCGTCCACACATTTTCCAATTAGCGCTCAAAATCACTATGGTTGCATCCTTCTTTATTCTCTTCTGGCGCATGCATGAAGCATAAAGTAAAGCAAAGCCGCTTATTTATTCTCACTGGCAAGACGGGTAGGTGTAGGTCAGCAGGTGTCAGTATTTTGCATCTAACCAGGCCAAAATAGCCCTCAATCGAAAAGTCTTTCACTTTCTTGATTATTGTGGGCAAGCCTTTAGGGTAGATATATTTAAACATCACAAAACTGTACAAACTGACAAAATCATGATAGGAGAGAATATGTTTCTGATCCTCTTCAGCCCAGGCGGAAATTAGCTCGACCACGATCTTCTTAATAGCTATCCTCGGGGCATAAAGGATCTTGCAAATCAAGCCCCTTTACAAATGTTTTAGTTGTGGAATTTTTGTTTTAAAAACTTTGTAAACTCGCACACCGCCACATAACAATGACACAGCAACCGTTCTTGATGAAGTCGTTTATAATGAATAAATCACACTCGTAGAGTTCGTCTAATGGCAGATGGGAATATAAAGCTTTTTCATGTCTATTAGTACTGAAGCAGGACTTAGAGGCGTGATAGACGAAACCGTGGAATAAATAGATTGTATTGACGCACTCCTGGCAAAAGCCGTCATCGTACCCCACCCTTACCTTCGCCTCGCCTCCTGGAGAATCCGCTTTACGGATTCTAATTGTTTCTTCTCTTTCGACCCAATACAGCCATAGAATCCTGCAATTCTTTTTCTGAAAAACTATCAGTAATGTACATTTTGGCCGGCGGGTAAGGGCCTACATATGAAAAATTTTCTTCACTACTGTATAAATGCAGAAAATGGCCTTTTGCTTCAGGAATCCTGAACGATTTTGCCGCATTTTTTAATGAAACTTTAAAAAAAAACAGAAAATCTGCAAATCGTACACGATCAGAAACCATGGAAATCACTTTTTCAATTAACCTTTTTGTTCCCTCCGAATTTAACGAAAATGTAATCCCCGAATTCATTCCGAGCATTCCACCCTCCAAATTCTTTAATTCTCACTCCGCAGGAAACACAGTCCGTTTCGGGTCTGACATCATCTTTACAAAAATCACAGCATTGTGTATGTACTATACAGTTTATAACGTGTTCATACGTAGGGTTACCTTTAGAATTAAGCCCAGCGTTCTTGATGGGCGCCGTTTCCGAATTATAAAAACCCCAAACATTAGTCGCACTGCTCGACGAATCCGTATGTTTAGGCATGTAGCAATCGTGTTCATCCATATTTGCCCAATGCTTACACACCGCGCATTTCATCTCTTTGCAATTGTGGTAGGGCGTGTAAACATCGAATTCTTTAAAACGTTGTTCACATTTCTCTTGTTGACTTTTTCGTTTTAGGATTCGGAATTGTTTGTCAAAACACTGCTGCTCTCTGAAATACTGGAAACAAATGTCGAACTGTATAGGAACATTACTTTGTTCACAGAATTCTCCTCTTGTCTTGCAGGCTAAACATTACATTTTTACAAACGTGTTTACCTAAGTTGCTGTATGCTTTCCTACAAAGTTTGCACCAGTAACTTTTTCCCAAAACACGTTCTATTGTTTTACAGAAAAAATAATGGTTTTCAATAATGGTTATATTTGCAGTAATATTCCTGGAGGGTCCTACAAAAATTGAATTCAACACTCCGAATTCATAAGTAAGCACGCACAGCTGAATATTGTCTAGCACTAGTTGAAATTTTATTATTTCAGGAATTCCGCATAAATCGTCCGGCTTATTGGTCGCAACCAATTATTTTCTCAACCCTTAGCTAACCCATAACCGCCTAGATACGAATGTACGCCTTCAACGTATAACAGCGAAAAACTAAGTCCCAGCGCGAGCTTTGTGAGGGGTCCCCGGGGACCCCGAGCAAAGCGGGCAGTCACAGCCCAGTGGTCAGCGTCGTCGGCTCAAAACCAAGAGAATGCCGGTTCGAATCCGAGAACCGATCCGAGTACCATATGGACTCTAAAAAAAAGGGTCTGAAAGTTCTATCAGGTGGTTACAGGTTATTACCTGCTTTCAAGTATAACTTATCGACTTCAGTCTTAATAAGTGTTTACCTTTTGGAACAAGAGATAAACACTTATTAAGACTGAAGTCGATTTATTGAACAACTGCGCAAGGATTATAGCTAAAGGTAGACATCTTTTACCTCCAAGAGTAGGACTAGTGACAACGTTTTTTATTTTTTTTAAATGATTCCACATATTTACATGTCCTCCGGGTCTGATACTTCCGGCCTCATGTTGAACCACGTTACCGCCAATGTGAACCCTTCGAGCAAATTCACACTTTTGTTACTCTGCATTGTTGCCTCTGTGAAGTCGTGAAAATGATCCCATCTTGTAAATGGAACGTAAATAGGTTTTTCAAGGTCCGAAGGGCATAAAATGATGCCTACTTGATCTGCCGGTCTTGCATCTTGATTAAACGCTGCTTCAATACGGTCGGAAATTATATTACAGTTAGCAAGCTTTTCTATAGGTACCGGTAAAAGCGTAAATTTAATATCGGTACCTTCCGTGTTTCTATTGAACGTATATTAACATAATCTTCAATTCGGTATCCAAGACAGTTATCGGGCAGGACGATTGTAATCGTGGGTATGTAGCTAAATTGTCCTCTTCTTGATCTTCGTGACGGCTGTACCTGAGGGGCGAAGGGGCCATGTACGGTGTCTTGGTGTTCGGTAGGTGTGAAGGATTCTGTCTTTTTTCTTTTTTTTTTTTTTAGTTGGCTGAAAATCTTCTAATGACGAATCTGAGTCTGAAGAGGGTAGAGAGGAGAGACGTGTAGATTGTTGGGGAGAGGGGGGTGGTGAGTGGGTGTTGGAATGTTTGATTCTGCTTTTTTTTTTTTTTGGAAGTTCGGAAATCATCCGAGTCTGACCGTCCTGCTTTTCTTTTTATGAAAGGTTGGAAACCACCCAAATCTGGTTCTGCTGCTTTTCTTTTTTTCTTATCATTGTCCGACGAGTGGGGAGGGGATGGTGGAGGAAGGATATTAACGGATGGACAAGTTTTCTTCCCCTTTTTTCTGTTCATATTCACCATCAAGATTCTTTGCTACACCTGATCGTTTTCTCCCGAAACCCCTTTGCACAGTTGAGGTTGGAGATTAGAAGAATTTTACAACGAAGTTTGGAAGATCAGTCACAGGTGTTTTTTCTTGGTCGTAGGTCACACGATGATTTATACTGCTAACATCCGGAGGTGTAATAGGACTAGTTTGAATTACATAAGGTGCTGTAGGAGTATTCAGTTGTTGTTCCGAAACATTATTTCTCCCGTTATTAACAGGTGAGCACATATTTTGTTTTTCGGAGACATTATTATTTCCCGGACTATGTACACGTTTTTGTAAAAGAAAGTCTGTTTGACTCGATTGAAAATTCCTCACCCAAACATCATGGTCATTCAACTCGGAAATGTCACTAAACGAAGTAATTCCGCAGAGGCTCAAATTCATTCTGAATGACTCTTAACAAGAGGTCAATTCTATTAATTGCGGAGAGAAATGATGACGCCAGTACAAATCGTCGAGCACTATTTTCCAACCTGTAACGACAAGTGTCGCACTGTTGATCGGCTGACCAACCTGCAAACTTGACAGTGTGCTTGAGCGCGTCAGAAAAACGAATAAATTCAGACAGCCCCTTTTCTCTCGTAAATGAGGGTAGTTCCGAAAAAAAGTTGTGCCGTTGTGGGTGGTTTCATTACCATTAAAAAAAATATAGCATATACAGAACAAAAGTTCTCATTAAAATTGCCACAATATTACAGCCAACAATTTATTTTTGATTAGAAAGAAAGTTCTAGCCAAGCCGAGAAATCTTAGCTGAGCTCCGCCATTTGTCAACCACTTTAAACCCGGGGGGAATGGGCTTGTTAGCTCAGCTGACGGACCGGTAATCTTTTGTCAGATATTTACTACAAACACTTTTCACACTAAAAGGTTGGACACACACACAAAATGCTAATCCATCTATTTTCAGAAGTGCTGTGGATTTCTTATGATTTTTTTCTACATTGCTTCCCCGAAAATTACTCTTTTTAAGATTTACTTTACTATCCCAAATTCATGACAAACACCAACTTAGAAATAGTTTTAATTTATTGAATCCTTTCATGTAGTATAACACTGGCCCACACACATAGTTTACAGTGCAAGGGAAAAAAAGCTTTTCTTTTTTGCACCAACCAACAATGCAACACAATGCACCAACCCACCAAAACAAGTTTAAAAATATAGTACCAGTCTCAGTCACCTCGCGCGCGCGCACACTTAAAGCAAGCTAAAGTTATTACCACCTGTCATTGTTCCAAATTAAAGAGATTGTTACAAAAACCATGAGACCACTAGAATAAAAAAAAATTTCGTAGACAATCAGTCAGCAAAAATTACCTCGAAAATTAAACTTTTCACTCTCCATCCAAAAAAAAGACTAATTGATCATTCCGTGAATTAACCCGAATTTGAATTAATACAAATTCTCCTTCAAAGAATAATTTAAAACACTATAGCACTGGCTTCTGTAAATCACCATCTCCACAAGTATGCGCATGACAAGGAACGCCCCAAGGAACTCGGGTCAGCCTCGAGCCCTTTTCTTCACAGGAAACTAAAATTTTGACCGCCACTAAAAGCTAAAAGTTTTTCGAAACTGAACAAATTCCAAAATAACTCTCCAAACTAGTCGGAACATTCCTGACCCACTTTCCTAAAAAAAAAGTTAAATTTGAACACTAACTTTACCAATGGTACTTTACATCTGAATACAGGGGAATATTGGGACAAACTACCCCAAAACTTAGATTTTTTTGGACCTCAGGCAGTCGTGGAAGGGGTGGACCTTTTTTCCGGGCCTGGGTTTGATTTTGTGACACTCATTCGGTCAAGTAAGACCTTTCTCATCTCATTATCTTTTTTCGTGTAAATCTAACCAGGATGGCAGGCGATGAAGTAACACGGTGCACAAATAGCGTTACACGAGTAATGGTGACACGATAAGTCACGTCATATGTAAGAATGACCAGTTTTGCTTGCAAGTTCGAAGATAGTAAAGTTGTAACAAGACAACTTGCGCTTGAAAAATAGCTGCCCTCGCTTACTAGTTGTTAGAAACAAAACTTGTTCCAAATCAAAGTTTGCTGTTACAAACTCATTATCTGTTGCTGAATGCTTCTTCAGGTTCTCCTTTATTTTTCCTACTTTAACTTTTTTGTTTGCGTGCCTGTTATTCTTTAGGTGTTTGATTGAAGCACTGCATGAAGTAGTTAAATCGTAAAACTGCTCCAACCGCATTGAAATCATCGTTGTCAGTGACGCATAAAAATCCTGGCTTGAAAATGTCTTGGACTTTGTGTAAATTACCACAACAAACTCGTTCAACCGGCAATCTCTTTGGCGGGCACTTGTTGCAAATGCACCACGAGCAATAGTCAGTGGCCGGATCCCAAGGTTCTTCTGGTATAGGCGAGTCAAATTTCCGTCTCTTGGACTTGTGTTTTGGGTTGCAAGTTGGCTCGAACAGGTATGGTTTTGTCGAAGTCATGGTGGTTTGGACGCCACGTTTTGTTTCGGTTTCGATACTGTTGGGTGCTGTTTTTCCTGCAGTAATGGGATTCCATTCATGGGAAGCGGTTGATGTGGCGTAACACTTCGTCTCGTAGGTTTGCATCTCTGGTTTTCAGTTTGTCATGATCCCCTCCTCTACCCTCATTTTCTATAACTCCAAATGACCCAACTTTCTGTAAAGCAGTTCTCACTTGCCTTCCTGAAACCGTTGTTTAAAAACATTTTTCTGCACACTGGTTTCATTCTAAAGATTTCTTCAGGCAACATGTAAGTAAGAGTTACCTTTCCGACTAGCTGTATCTTTTTTAGTATTTTTGGTTGGAGTGGCTCTTGATTTGGCGTGCAATCCACTCCAGTTGGCCATGAAGGGTTAAACTAAAGAAACCGTCTTTGATAGCCTTACGTTTGTTGTCATCAGATAGTTCACATTTTAAGCCTCTTTCCTTGCAAAGTCGGGAATTGCATTTCAGCTGAAGACCTATTCTTTCAGAAAAAACTTATCCACTTTTCTCACTTATGTACTAAGCCCCCGATTCCATTTTTGGTTTACTTCTCTACAAATTATTGATTTTTCTGATCGTTTTCTCTTTACAGGCTAGACGTACTCTGGTGGTGACCCGTCTACAATAATATCTTCGGAAAGTTGGGGAGGTGCACCACTTTGTATACATGTTTTTTCCGAGTTATTTAGCTTTATGCCAGTTACAGCTTTAAAACTATCATAGTTATAATATTTACTATGTATTTTGCAAGAATGTATTTTTTTTATAAAGTGATTGTAGCAAAGCAACTGCGCACAGGTTTCCTTTGTGCATGCTGCATACACGTTCTCAGTGCATTTATGATTTGTACAGAGATTAAAATTGGTCCCTTCTACGTTTTTTGAAGTATTTGTAAGCCACTTGTCCGAATCATAATCTGCAGCTGAAGGAAAATATATGTGTGTCAGTTTTTTAACCCTCGTAGTATTAGAAATGCAGCCGTCGTAAATTTTGTAGTTTACAGTCAACTGATTAAATCAAGGTACTTACCAACAATTACTGAATCTAAGCACATGTGCAGTACATGAGAGTATCAACAACAAAACAGCGACCTCTGATGACAAAAGTAGTTTGGGGATGGGCTTGAAATGTGCGTACGGACGAGGGCTATCCTCACACCGAGTTTCATCAAGTTTACACGGCCAGTTTTTCAGCCCCGATTTTTTTGACAAACTGACGACTCGTGCACAGTTTGTCAAAATAGTAGTTTTGCCTCTTGCACAGATTCGTCAAAATCACATTGTTGTAATTCCGTGACGGTTATTGATAGCGGTTTGTTTCTTTTGTCAGAATAAAGCCCTTACTATATTAGAACGAACAGTGCAAGAAATGAAAAATGCCAAATTTTCGGATTCGCCAGTTCGTTAAAAGAGCAACGATGTGTCTTTTAATC
Organism: Lithobius niger; assembly: GCA_023313725.1. NCBI lineage: Eukaryota > Metazoa > Arthropoda > Chilopoda > Lithobiomorpha > Lithobiidae > Lithobius > Lithobius niger. Next base: position 57,063 of record JAHWFP010176296.1, on the reverse strand, counting down.
ATTGAATGCATTGAGTCACATTCTACTTCAAAATGCCCTGGTTCAAAGAACTGATGGCCTATTTCTTGCAAGTGAGGGTAGTGCTCAACAGCATTCATTCATAGTAGCGAAGTACTTATTTCTGGCTTGACCCCCAAACAAGTCGGACGTGAATTTGGTGGAAGTAATATCAGGATTCAAACTTTATTGTGTCCCAATATGTCTGAAAATAAGGAATCTATTTCTGTAGATCTATGACCAGCTGTATTCATATTCTGATTGGGATAAAGGTTTTTGCGTACTTAGAAGGCCGAAAGATATGAGCGTTTTTCCTGTGTTTTTGTGAAAAGTACATCAGAACCCGTGTGAAATCTTATAGGATAGAGACGGTTTCTTTGTAGCATACGTGATGAATGGATAAGCTAGTGAAAAAATATATATGAACAAACGGAATAATGGTAATACATTAAAGGTTTAGATGGTGCCTTGCTTATACTGAAATGGAACTAGTCTCAAGGAAGTTACATCAAGTAAAACGTAAGATGGGTTCTTTTAAATACTTGCATATTTCTTGTGCTGAATTTTTAGCGTATAATCCTTGTTAGTATGATCGACGCACTGAGCACACATTCTGTACTAATTTGACACGGTTACACTAATACTGAAATATTTACTTTTTAAAATAGATGAATAATATTTTACATTATTTATGTGTACACCTATGTACCGCACTGACTACACTTATGGAGTCTGATTTTAGCAAAATTACACCTTTGATATTTTGTAATAATATTATTTAGAAAAAAAATTAACGAAACGAAGTCAATGTAAGACGCGTATTTTCTATTTTTGCCACAATCACTCCTTTGTGGACAGTGCTTCATACTGATTTTGACTTTGTTTTGGGTATTTGGCATTGAATTTTTCTTTCAAAGCTTTGATAGACCTAATTTCCTGCGTTCTGCTGTGTTGCATATGTCATGAGTTGAGATCTCGTACAAAGGACACGTAATGACTAGTGACTATCACAGCAATACCACTCCCTGTCCGGTGTTTTTCAATTTTTGCAGGAGGTACAGATCTATGATATGATCTCAATTAGGGGTTTGTTTTTAATATCTCTGGAATGTTTTGTGCAGTGGCAACCCGGACCACTGCTCTATGACTGGGGTTGGCGCTAATGACCTAGCTGTCGACACGCCATTAAGACTCAATCCCCCCCCCCCTCCCCAATACCCACTCTGCTGTTTCTTCCAGCATTAAAAATTCTTTCTTTGAAGTGATGGCTCAATTCGTGCAAAATATAAGTTATTTGAAAACTGTACAATTACAAATGGACTCCTCTACAATTAATATTTTTTCTTTTGCATAAGAATCCAGGTAGGATAACATGGTTAAATTTAACCTTGCTGTACCATCGTCTTTCCATAAATATCCCAATAGCATATGATGGAAAATATCTCCCTTTTAAGAGTTTTTTTGTAATCCTACACTTCTGCAACGAGGACTTCGTGCTGCATAGCATCGAGAATACTATCCTGGTAGCAATTATGGAACAGCTCGAGGGAGGAGGTGTGCATATTTTACCTTTGGAATGGGGAGATCCAATCGTTAAAAGTAAAATATAAGACTGCTTGGGACACGTAAGCCTCAATCCTCCCCCCGGCAGGTAATTCACCAGGTAATTTCATAGCATGAATGGGGCGAAACTGATTAGTCATAGTGTGATGAACCCAAAATTCATCACCTGTTAGCCTCGCTTTTGTTTCTTCCTAACATATCACGAAGACATGAGTGATTGGGGCATGCTAAAAAAAATAATTAAATGAGTGTACGTGATATATCTAAGTTAAACTAATAATGCTGTATATTTGTAATCAAATACCTCCTCTTCTCCCCGCCCGATTTAAAAATATTTGTTCCGATTATAAAACTGAGCAACTGGGAACTTAACAGTATTAATTTTCAATAAACTTCTCTCAGAACCATACTAGCAGGCTTTAAGCAACTATTACTGGCTCAGTGCAGCCTTTATATTTAAACTGGTACGTAACCGGAACACGTGCTAAGAAATCTTTAATTTTGTCCAAAGTAAGCAGTTTTTCAAATTACTTTGTGGGAGCACAAAAGAATTTTTTTTGTACAGCTTAAACTAATAGAAGGCTAATGCACTTTATTTTTTTTCAGCTTTCTATAATATCATGTTTCCAGTAAATAGCATTCTGATTCTCGTAGGGCGTCGGTACTTAAGGGTTTCTTCTCTAAGGCTATTTGTGTGCTTATGCAGAATAGTTTTCATGACATCATTCTGCTTCTCAACAGCTCACCTTGAAAATCTTTGTAAACAGCCATGCTCCAAGATTTGCTCTTCTGGTAACCCTTGCGATGAGGAAGTTTGTAAAAGTCTTGAATTCACTTCCGGCTTTCACTGCAACCTTTTCTTCTCTGTTGCACGGTTCACAACAGCGTAGGAGTTGGTAAAGTTGACCAAAAAATCTGTCCATAACTTCATCACTCTACTGCAAGTTTCTGGAAGACATGCAGGCCGGAATACAATTGTTTTCAACGTTTCACTGCCAGTTAGGATGGTCCACAGCTCCTAAATCATAAGTGGATAATTCGCTCCCTGCAGCTGATTTCTTTCACACACAGCAAAGCTGACTCCAATATTGTCAATGATAAAAACGAGTTTATCTAAATGGAGGCTCGCCTTTTCCGCCTACTTCTTTCCAAAACTGTCTAAAAATTTGAGTGTAAGGTTTACTTCTAAATTTGTCAGTGGCTTACAGCAGTGCATCCAAAATAATGTGTGTGGGATCAATGAGAAAATAACTCATTTTCACATTCACATCGATCTTCATAACTTTGTAATTGGTTTTCAGATCAACTCGTAAGCAAACTTTATTGTAGTGTTCTATACATCCCACTGCTCTTCTTTTTAACAAAGCACCAGATGCCCAATGGATTTGAATTGGTGCCAACAAACATCATGTCCGAACTAAAAATGATCAGAATTGGGTAAAACTTAGTGCCAATGTACATGCCACCTGAAGTGATTATATCAGTTGTGCAGGCCTTACGGTTGTCATAATTCTCTTTGGTTTTTAACACAGCAACAGGAATGTGTCCTTGATGTGACATAACTGTTGAATTGTGGGCGCTTACTACATAAAAAGCAACCCAGCTGGTTGATCTTGTTACTCAAGTCCTTCTTCGTCGATTTTCAGGTTTCTGTATCTGGCTTGTTCTTGATCGTGATCTTGACAATCTCTAACAACGAAACTTGTGCACCTGGAAATTCTCCACGAGTTTTAATTAAGATGTGGGATGTTGCTAAAACTATCAAGACATTCTGATACACACACACCCACACACATACAGGTCACTAGCAGGCTTGCTACACATTTTGACGTTTCTGCATAACATGTTATGGACCAAAATGCGCACCAATTTCTTGGTGTTATCGTTTTCTGTGTGTGTCATCTTGATGTAAATCTTATAACAACCCCAAGTTATCTGGCCTCTTGCTTAATCGAACGTTTCGTAAAACAATAATGCATCTGTGGGTGGAGATTGTACTTTTACAAGTTGTTGTTTAAAATGACGAGAAAGCTTTTTCTTCTTAACTTAAAACAGATACAGAATGTGCATGTTCTTTGATCTAGATCTGCTTTTCCCTCCATGCTCTTTTCAAGCTTGCTAATCCTGCTAGCAGCTCTTCTTTGAAAAGTCGTTGATACACAATCAACATGGTACACGCTTTCTGGAAGCAAAGCACTCGAATAGATCTGTCCCCATAATCCATTTTGAGTGACTACAACTAAACCATCATCACCAGTTGTACACAAATCAAGAAACTGTAAGCCAGCTATTTTGATGTCACACACAATGTAGTGATTTCTCCAAATTTGAAAATCGTGAGTCAACCCCCCTTGGTTTAACACACAGCAAATTAATTTCCCAAATTAAGAAATCGTAAGTTAACTCTTTTGATTTCATACGTAACAAAACAATTTTTCACAGCAGTAGATGTCATGAGTCACGTTACACATAGTAAAGTAATTTTTCGCAAAATAAGAAAGCGTGAGTTGGCCAGTTTGATTTTACAACAGTAATGGAATTATTTGCAAAATGAGAAATTGTAAGTGGCTTCACAGCCCGAACTACGCAAGTAGTTACGTGAATACGCACCGCTTAGACGATCATTTGCCAAAAAAAGAGGTTTAATAACAGTAGTTTCCATTTAACTTACTATCAACGAAAACCAGGAGACACCTAATAACCAGTAAATATGTGTGAGGGTCTGTAAATATAGTACAGGACTTTTATGGTTTGACCCTGAACATTTTCCAAATAAGCTGAATTTTGGTATGATGGTAGGGGGTGATGTCCTTAACAACATATTAAAAGTCCCCATCGATAGCACGCTTGCTTCCGGTCGCCATCTTGGAAAATGGCTGCCCAACGTAGCTTTTTTCCCTATAATTTTTGAATGGATGCTCGGATTTGAAAAAAATGTATACAAAAAATGTTCAGCGTTGAATTTCCTACAATATAAGTCTTATTCACTTTCAGCGTAAAAGCAATCGTTTTGCTCCAAACTTGCAAT